>PVJS01025467.1:0-27830 GCA_004027185.1 Glis glis
TCCCCCTCTCTCTCTCTCTCTCTCTCTACTTAGTGAGGCCCTCCACAACTTCGTGAGACTTGGTTTCAAAATAAAGTATAAAAAAATAGGGCCGGGGGTTTAGTGTGGAGGTAGAATGCCCCTGGGTTCAATCCCTGGTACCGCAAAAAAAAAAAAAAATTAAATAGGACTGGGGGTGTAGCTCAGAGGTAGAGCCCCTGGTTCAATCCCCACTAACTAACACATATATACACATATACGTGAAAGAAAACATAAGATAGTATTATGAAAGAGAATTGAGGGATAAGACACTCTTTATCATCAAAGTGCTAATTCAGGTTAAAAAGGTGAATGGGATAAGCACGGGCCATTCATGCTCAATAGCCACTGGGCAAGAGTTGCAGCCTGGGCCATGCTCTGGATCACCTCAGAGCCCAGTGAGTGCCCTGGTCTTGGGAGTGTGGGCTCTTCAGGGGCTCTGTGTACAGCCGGGGGGACAACTGCAATCCCAGAGGGGGCAGCCCTGTGTGGGGACATCCCAAGCTCTCGGGCTGGCCACTGGCGGTCAACCAGCCCACCACACAGACTCATCCCTGAGGACCATGGCTCTGGGAAGGCTCAGACACAGATTCTCTGCCCACAGGGCATCTTCCTACAGAGGGAAGGGAGCCCACTTTCATCCACTTATCCCCTTCTTTGGTGGGTACTTATAGGGAATGGACTGACTGAAAAAAGAAAAATCAAGCATCGCTACATTTTCATCTGTGAATCTTTTGGGAAGGATGTGGAGTGAGGTACACTTACAATTCCATTCTGGACACTGAAGCCCAGCTGGTAGCGAAGGTCCGGTCTTCTGATTAACACGGTGGTCACCGGAGGACATCTCACGATGTTCAGCTTGACTCGGGACTGATTCTTTAAGCCCTTAAACATGAACAAAGCACAGTGGATATGGTGACCACTGAGGCAGACAGAACAAATAAAAGCAGACAGCGCCCAAGGTAGCAGCGGCCCCGCAACTTTTCCAAAGTCCCCAGTGTCTGAGGCTGCAAGCACCTCACTGGTCCCATCCTGTCCCCGAGGCCTCTTCACCCCAGAAGAGGGCACCGTGGGGTTCTGATGGAACCCTTTCGACCCACGCCAGCATTGGTTTCGTATGGGCAGCGTCTGCATTTAAGGAAATGTTCAGGGACCTGATAAAAGTACAACTTCGAGGAAAAGTGTCACATGTGCTTTTACACTTGAAAGGTGAGGGAGGCGCTTTCTCTCTGGTCAGGAGAGAGACATGCGGGACATGGACTTTTCTCTACGAGGCAAACTCCTTAGCGACTCCTAACAAGGGACATCTCTTCTGTAGTGGGCCGCCTGTTCACAGGCCTGTTTTCTCTGGTCTCTGAGGCTCCCCTTCCCCTTTCTTTTAGCCTGCTGGAGATTCTATGGCTTATGGACATTCCCACAGCGACTGGAGCTGCGATCAGTGTGCTTCCTGGGAGTCTGGGGAGGGCTGCAGGACGGGTGCTGGCGGAGAGGGATGGAGACGTCAGACACGAAGAGTGTGGTTTCACTGATACCCTCCCTCTACCTCAGAAGGAAGTGTGGAAGGAAAGCTGGTCTTTGAAGAGAAGAAGGAAACAGGGTTTGGAGATGTGTGCAGCTTCCTGCACCCCGGAGCTCAGGCTGACTCCTGCTCTCTGATCACACTCCGGGCAGTGACGGGAGCCCGCCCTGTACAGGAGCACCTGCTTTGCAACACCAGCACAAAGCCACACTGTCCCTTCCGAGGAGGGCCCACCCCCGCCAGCTTCTCCCTGAGATAAATGCCCACCTCCAGCTCTCCGCCTTGCCGCACTCCTGCTTGCCGCAGTGTACACTGCGAACAGCCCAGAGCAGATGCTCCCAGCATGAGTCAACTTATGGTGTGCAGAGAAAATGCTATTGTTTGCCTACTGGGGTCAACGGACTGCACTGTTGTGGCTTCAGGCCCTGCTGCCCTCCACCCCGCCCTGCTTCCAGAGCTGTGGCAGGGGAGATCTGGACACTCAGGCAGGAAGTACACGCTGGACCTGATTCCCATCCGGTGAGGTCAGCAGATCAGGAAGCCATTCAAGGTCAGCCGCAGTCCCTCTCCTCCAAAGGGCCAGGGTGAAGGGGAGGAGTTGCTCCTACCGGGCGGTACTTGGGTGGGTGGGAACTTCTATAGCAGGGGAAGGATGGGGATTCAGGGACAAGGTGGACTTTATTCACGTTCATGGCGTCCACCAGGACAGTACCCCATTGGTTCACCAGGGGCCCTATTTGTGTCCACTGCAAGTGAGGTGCAGGGAGCAGCCTTGGGAGAAGGATGGCAAATCCATGAGAGGTCTGCATGGAGGGCAACTGTCCCCTTGCATTCTATAAACAGCAATCTACAAATTCCACAGCCACTGCCGACAGTGACCCTTGCCAGCAACAAACCTTTGTGTTGGTGAGGACTCACGTTTTATAAAGGAGGACAGGGGTGCGGTCATGGACACGGAGCCTGGCTAGTCCAAGGCTCCGTGAGGTCGGGATCAGTACCATGGACCGCTGCGGGCCTCTGCCTACCTCACGAGCACCTTGTGGAGCAGAGGTGAAACCCGGTTAGACAACTTCAGCACAGACAGAACTAGAGCCAGGAGTGAGACCTGCTGCTCTGAGTGCCAGGGGAGAGAGCCACACGTCTTTTGTTTCTAAGTAACTACGATTTGCATCAGATCCACGGATAGCTGGGGCCCCTTCTGCCTGTGGTTACTATGCTTGGTGGTTCTCCAAATCCATGTCAGCAGCCCCAGCGCCACTTGGCTCTTGTTAGAAGTGCAGATTTGGGGGTCACTCCAGACCTACTGAATCAGAAAATCTAGGGGTAGGGCCCAACAGTCGGTGTCAACAAGGCTTCCAGGTGCTTCTGATGTACACTCAATTTTGAGGACAGCTTGTGTGTGTGTGGAGTTGGTTCCGTCACTGCACAGTCGGATTCCTGGCCAGCTGTCACATGTCCCCAGCATGTGGACCCCCTTGGGATCACTGCCGTGCTGACCACAATGGCAGCCACCTGTCATTGAACACTGGCGCTTGCCCAGCCCCGACCTGCACTCACCGGAGCTGAGTCGATTAATGTTCCCCGACAATCCCACAGCTACAGTTGCCCCATTTCATAGAAGAGGAAGCTGAGGCTCTGAGATACTGACTCACTCCAGTTCACACAGCCTGCTTCAATCCCAGGTCCGCTTTCAAAACCCACGGGACTTTCTCCTATACGTATAAAACTGGAGAGTGTCTTTCATGATTAGGCTAGCTCAACAAAGAAGCGAGGGACAGCAACAGAAGAAAAAGCCTATGCCCTCACATCTTTTATTCCAGCCTTGAATTGGGGCCCTATTTTTATGACACTTTCCTACATGGCAAGAATTCTTCAGGGCTCCTGATCCTCATCTTCTCTCCTTCCCCGGGCTTCCCACTGCCTTTGAGTGATTCCAGTTTGTCCTCTTGATGTGGGTCCGGGACTCAGTTTCCCCACCTTCAGCATCAGTTTCCTCAGTGCTCTGACCTGCTCTATTTTCTGGGGACTCGAGCCTCCCAGGGGCTGCATTCAGCTTGTGGTATCATCGTACGGGTGACCTGGTGCTCACACTCACACCCCCATCGCCAGCATCTCCTGGAGAGGGGGGTGCCTTGGAACCTCTTTGGGGAATTTGGTGCTCTGGTTAAGGAAATGATGTTTTCACAGCAGAGAAATGGAATGAGCCAAGTGCAATTCTCTCTGGGTGGGCGAGTCTGCCAAGGATGCAGGCCTTCCGCAGGAGAGCAGTCCCATGGTCCGTGTGGGCAAGGGAGATGGGTGCTGTTACTCCTTGCGGTGGGATGGGTGGGCCTGGTGAGGAGCACTGTGTGGGTGTCAGAAGGCCCGGCTGCAGTTGTGCTCCTGCCTCCACAAGCAGTGGGATCACAGGCCCTGTGCTCCTTCTCTCTTCTGACTCAGTTTCCTAATCTTCCCAACAAGTGGTGAAACTCACTGAAGTTCCTGCTGGTTTCAATTTTGTGTTTTTATGAATGCCTCAACCTGCAGCACCAAATCTCAGTGCTTACACTTAAAACACCTATTCCCTCATGTTTAAAATAGGTTTCTTCTGCAGGGGGTGGGAGGTTGGTGAAGGGAAGCTCAGACATCAAGCATGCATATATATATGCTTTTTCTCATTCACTCAATCAGAAATATTTATGGAGCTGGGGGTGGTGGCGCACGCTTGTAATCCTAGTGCTTGGGAAGCTGAGATAGGAAGATTGCAGGTTCGAGGACAAGCCTCAGCAAGTTAGTGAGGCTCTCGGCAACCTAGTGAGACCCTGTTTCTAAATAAGAATAAAATTGGTCTCAGGGTGTAGCTCAGAGGTAGAATGCTTCTGGGTTCAATCCCTAGTACCACACACACACACACACACACACACACACACAAATATATTTATGGACCACTTGCTATGTGCCAAGAAATGTGTTAGTCCTCGGAGACAGGGTGGGGCAGGCCATCTCTGGGCATCCTAAAGCTCAAGGGAGGGATGGACAAGACAGAATGTCAGAACTAAGACCCAGGGCTGTGGAACACACTCAGAAGGGGCCTGAGAGCCTGCACCCACCTCTGCCCCTCCTGCTAACTCTGATCACACACTGTGAGACCAGGAATTTGTGGGAAACAAGAGCTAAGAATGCTAAGACAGGAGACTTTTAGAATTAGAGCCCTTCAGACAAAGCCACCTGCTTTAAATGTTTACATCTACTAACCATTGGGATTATTTAGGTATGCTTGTGCAATGCAGAGACTTCTCACAACATACTGAGAAGCAAGAGAGTGACCCTATTTTCTCAGCGTTACCTAAAAAAATTCACATTGCTCTGGTGGGCTCTTTCCTTTGATATGAATTAAGATGCCTGATCAGTCCCTCAGACAAAGAATTTCAAGATTGGGGTAAATGTGCTGCAAGACGAGGCTTCGAGAAATAGCAATTTGAAATAACCAGACCCTGCATTTGCTTGGCGGTTCCTAATCAATGCTTCAAGTTGGGTCCCATTAGCTTAGATTTCTGAGCTGCCATTTTATTGGAGGTGCCAATTAAATAAATGGTCATTTCATCCCCATGACAACAGTGGAATGGTGCAGTAAATTAAGAAATGTGGTGGGAGGGGAGGGGAGAAAAGGGAGGGGAGCAGGGCAGAGAAGCGAGAATGGTCTCTATAGCAACGGGAGAGCAGAACCACGATGATCCTGTGGAAGGAAAGGGGGACTGTGCTCTGGTTTAAAAAAGAACAAAATAGCAGAAGAGGGCAGGACTGTGGGGGTAATGGTACGAGCAGACTGGCACTGACATGAGTCACCTAGTAATAATTGTGCTTTAGGAATGAATTACAACAGGAAAAATCAGAGCTAGGAAAAAAGTATGATAATTCAGTATCTCTAACTGTACTCTAGAAATGTATTCTCTATCCTGTAATTTGGGGGAAAAGGTCAACATACATTAAAGTGGCAAGATGCAGAAAACATCGCTTCAGACGCCTGTTCCTCAAAGTGTGGCCCAAAGACTGGCGACGGCGCTACCCTGGGAGCTCGCCCAAAGTGCAGAACCCTGTCAAGGTCTGACGAATCAGAACCTGCATTTGAGCAAGATCCTTGGGTGATTCGCCCCAGTTTGAGAAGTGACGGTTCATCAGGAGGTGAGCTGCGGGCTGAAGTCACTGCAAAGAGCACGGGCCATGCTGAAACAGATGGTAACACTGAGCCTCGATCCCAGACATTGCCCTGAGGTGGCCCGAGGAGTGGTGGGGCCAGGCTCTCATTTGTCCAGGTGTAGGCAGAAAGGGGGTGTTATCTGGAGAATTTAAAAGACAGTAATAAGCCCACTCAAAGTCAGTCTGCGTGTGGTACTGGCAATTCCGGTTGTTATCACTGGTAAACTTCCCTGCAGCCACCATAGCCACAGCTGGGCCATCTCCTTCTTCCATTCAACATAGTTGTGCATGTGGGGCCCTGGGAAAGCTCAGCCGATTCTACCCAGGGCCGCCTGCCACGAGCTTCTCTGCTGAGGGCGGCCACGGAGGCAGCAGTCTTCTCTCTCCATCGTCTCTTTCATCATCACAAGGCTTTTAATTTTCTGATTCCAGAGATTCAATTTACAGACATTAAAGTTAAGCTACTCAAACAAACCCTTCCCCTCTGGAGGCTACTCAGGCAGCTCTGCTCCGAGCAAGCTTTCTTTCCACCTTGATGCAGTCATCTGTGGGACAGAAGATGAGTCCCTGTGGATAGCAGAGGTGCCAGGCGGCCCTCACAGTCCCTCCTGCGGTCTGTGTCCTTCAGAGAGTGGCAGGGAGGTGTGCAGAGGAGGGTCAGGGCTGCCTGGGCAGCTGGAGGCCATGAGCAAGTCATCTGTGCCATCGGGGTCTCAGATGACACTGGTGAACCAGGGGTCAGCCAGCCCCCTGTGGTCTGTCCTGAGGGGAGGGGGTGTCTTGTGGGAAGGCTGAGCACTGATATGGAGTCTTCCTGTCTCAGGAAGTCCTGCTTCTTCTTGCCCAGCCTGTCTCCACCTTCACCTTGTCTCAGTTAGCTTGGGCTGCCATAACAAAGCCAGAGACCTGGTGGCTTATAGACAATAAAGTTACTTCTTGCAGCGCTAGAGGCTGGAAGTGTGAGGCCGGGGAGCAGCACGTCAGGCTTTGGTGAGGCCTCTTCAGGGTTGCGGACTGCTGACTTCTTGTCTCCTCACATGGAGAAAGAGCCAGAGAGCTCTGGGGTCCTTTTCATGGGACCCTCATCAGAGATTCCACTCAGGGCTCCACCCTCAGGACCAGCACTTCCTAAAGGCCCCGCCTGCTAACACCATCACCTGGGGATCAGGCCTTCAACATGTGCAATTTGGGGGGACACATTCGGTCTAAAACACCTCTTTCCTCGCCCCTTCTTTAACCTTTCCAGATCCAGATCAACACCTCACTAACCTGCCTGTCCCAGCCTTGCCTCACTGATTTCTCTCCTGCATCTCCACTCCAACACCCCCAGCACAGGGCTTCCCAGCCTGGGCGCTGTAGCCATGTGGGGCTGGGTAATTCTATGCTGTGGGGCTGTCCTGTGCGTTGTAGGATGTTTGGCAGCATCCCTGGATGTCTGTAACACCTTCTCCCTGGTGATGACAACCGCAACAGTCCCCAGGCCTTCTAGGCTGTGCAACATCATCCCAGGCTGAGGGTCTGGACTTGGATCTAGCACTTGGCCAGCCTCTATTAGAAGCAGGTTATCCACACGGCTGAGTGTCCTGGTTCCACCAACAACCAGCTGTGTGCTCACCTTTCTGTGCCTCAGTTTCCTAACTTGTGCAATGTGTGAAACAACAGTACCTGCCCCACAGCAGGCTGCCATGAGAGTTCAGTGAGCTAATCCAGGTGGACCCAGGACAGTACCGGACACATAGCACTGGAACACGATAGCATCGGTCCTGTTGCTTTTCTTGCTAGATCAGACCCCCAGATGGGGACGGTATTTGCCATGTCTCTGGGCCGCATGGCTCCTTGTGACATTTACACATGCACATAGGCACTGAATAAGTAATTTGCTCGCTGGGGAGAGGGAGTTGCCAATGTGAATGATGCTGCCTCCCTCCCCTGGCAACCCCTCACCTTTCCATGTCACCATAGCAACACCAGATCAGCCCTCCCAGACCAGACTCGGACCCATCTCTGTGACTCAATGCCAGGCCACTGTCTGTCAATTTAAGCACAGATGCCTGAAGGCCACTGTCCTTCCGTGCTACCAACCTAGGTTTTATTCCTTCAAAGTCACCTTAAACATCACTGTGTAAAAATTTCCCTCCTCTAAATGCTTGAAGCCTTTTACCTCTATGTTGCTATCAGGGTCCAGTGAACCCTTTCAATGATATAATTATCCTCCACGTGCATATTGTCATTCTAGCTTCTCCAAGGCTCAGCTCAGCACCTAATGAGACCCAATTAAACATGTTTAAATGAATATCCATGTTCAGAGTGGATTCTCTAATCTTAACCATTAATGTATAGTCATGTGCTGCATAACGATATCTTAGCCAAGCACAGACTGCTTATTTGACGGTGGTCCCGTAGGATTACAGTGGCGCTAAAAAATTCCTGTTGCCTAGCAATGCTGTAGCTGTCCTAACACAGCAGAACTCATCATTCCTCACGTGTTTGTGGTGATGCTGGTGAAAGCACACTTACTGCACTGCCAGCTATATAGAGATAGAGTACGTATACTTACGTACAGTATATAATAGCTGATAATAAGGATAGATGATGATTGTTACTGGTTCATATATTTAGTATGCTATACTTTTCATCATTATTTAGTTTACTCCTATTTATTTCTTAAAAAGGTTCACTGTAAAACAGTATGGTGTGTTACTCCAGCAGAGGCCTCATAGATCTCATGATCACTCTGTCTCTTGGTTGCACCCAGAGGCCACATCAAGTGACTGACATAGGTTCAAACTCTATGACGTTTGAAAACGACAGATCACCTAACGATGCATTTCTTGGAATGTATCCCCCATGATTGACACATGACTGTATATTAAGCAAGAGGGAGAATCTATTCATTGAAAGCAGAAAGGCAACAACCTCGTGTCACAGACACTCACCTGTACCCTCTGTCCCACCCTGTTAGAAGAGGAGTTGGCGTTTGTGCTTTTCTTTTGCTCAGAATGATTGCTATATGAATTCATTCATCTGCTCCTCCCCGGAGCTACGTTCTGGCTAACAGTACGGAGCTATTGGGGGTCTACAGATACTGCCATGGAGGAGGAATGTTCTGGTCATACCGGCCGTGCAATCAGCACATAGCCACAGAAAGGGTGCTCGAAAGATGACACACAGATGCTTCATTGCTAAGAAGAAAATCTAATTTCTTCCCCTAAAATGTTCACATTTTTCTTTAAGTAGCTCTTCTTAGCCTTATGTAATAGCATCAGTTCAGTTTGAACAAACAGTCATTATGTTCAGGTATGAAAAGGAATACATGGACGAGAACAGCGTTTCCTTCTTTTGGTGACTAGCCATCAGGCTCTGGGGAAGGACAGACTTGCCTATGTCAGGTTCTCAGACTGAAGCATTTCCAGGATTTGTGTGTGTGTGTGTGTGTGTGTGTGTGTGTGTGTGTATGTGTGGTACTGGGGATTGGACTCAGGGGTGCTCTACCACTGAGCTACATCCCTAGCCCTTTTTATTTTTTATTTTGAGACAGGGTCTCACTTGCCCAGGCTGGCCTTGAACTTGTGATCCTCCTACCTCAGCCTCTAGAGTTGTTGGGCTTACATGCCACTGCACCTGGCTTATCATTTCCATGAATTTTAACAGGGATGGTAGATCACCTCAAGTACATCTGGCTGGCTGTAAGGGACTGTTTGTATTACTGAGCTGAGGAAAATTCTGCTGGGGCTGAGTTTGGGCTTACTGGGAGAGAGTGCTGTGACTGATTAGTGATGCCTGCAATGGACACTGTATTAGACAGAGCTGTGTTATGTGAGCCAAATGTAGCACCCTAATTAAAAGTGACTTGTAAACAAAGGAGGAATTTATTTTATTTATTTATTTATTTATTTATTTATTTATTTATTTATTTATTTTGCGGTACCGGGGATTGAACCCAGGGGCGTTCTACCTCCGCGCTACACCCCCGGCCCTATTTTTTATCCTTTATTTTGAAAGCGGGTCTCACAAAGTTGTGGAGGGCCTCACTAAGGGGAGAGAGAGAGAGAGAGAGAGAGAGAGAGAGAGAGAGAGCTGAGGCTGGCTGAGAACCTGGATCCTCTGGTGTCCGCCTCCCAAAGTACTGGGATTACAAGCGTGCGCCACCACGCCCGGCTCAAAGGAGGAATTTATAAATAGTAACTTGATGTTAAGCTGTGTGAGTGCAAGTCCACGCCATTTGTATTTGTGTCTTTCTTTATGCCTGACACTTAGACTATGTTCATAAATACTAATGACTAGATGGTAGTCACACTTCATGTCATTTGAGGTGAACAGTAGAAATCGATTTTCCCCATGTTCAGGTACCTTAATGATGCTCTGGCAGGTGGACAGAGGCAGGCCCACCAGGCTGGTGCCATTGATGGACATGATCTGGTCCCCGATGTTCAGCTTCCCCGACTTCTCCGCGGGGCCTCCGTGCATCATGTTGGCGATGATCACGGTTGGCAGGATGGATCCCCAGCCGGACTCCACGATCACAACTCCAAGGATTTCTCCCTTCTGCTTCTCTATGAAAACCTAAAAGAGAAAAACATAGAGAAATCCAGATCAGCAACCATACAGGGCAGCGGTAAAAATGAAAGCCGTCCCCTTTCCTGTCTTGACTAAAGACACACATTTCCCTGGAGACTTCAGCCTGGGTGGGTTTCTGTCTTCTCATTCCATCACATCTGCAGTCTTTAAGAAACAATTCCACACAGGCCTGTGCCATTTGTTGTCATTCACCCTTGTTTTATATTACCAGACTGGCCTCAGCACATGACCGCAGAGGCACCAGGTTTTTGTATTGTTTTGTCTTTTTTTTCTGGTACTAGGGATTGAACCCTGGGGTGTTCTACCGCTGAGCTACATCCCCAGCCCTTTTTATCTTTTATTTTGAGACAAGGTCTCCCTAAGTTGTCCAGGCTGGCCTCAAACTTGCGATCCTCCTGCCTTAGCCCCCCGCCCCCGCCCCGAGTAGCTGGGATTACGGGTGTGCACCACCACGATCCAGGTTTTTGTTTGAATGTCTGTTGTCCGTATTAGCAGGGGAAGAGGCTCTGCTGGTGGGAGCTCTGGTGGTCTGTTATGGTTTCCAGAAATGGCTTAGAATTCTATGCACAGGTTCCCCCATTCCACAGTGCTTCATAATTCTCTCCCATATTTAAGATTCCCAAGTTAAAAAAAATCAATATACAGAAACACTTCTCTGCAAGGAGAAAGTTGAGAAAAAAAGAAAAAAGGTGATGCTGAAGTTCTCATAACCGTAAGGTCAGGAGGGCACACAGGAAGATCGTATCCTGGGCAGCCACAGTGTTCTGGGAACTGGCAGGAGCTGGGCACCTGCAGGATGGGGAGGTTTGCAGAGATGCTGGGGAAGGGTAAGACTCTTTTTGGAAGCGTCCCAGAGAGTGTGGGTGTGTTTTCCAGGGCTTGGCAAAGCCCCCTAGTAGCTGGTGCCCCTCCCTAGTTACCGAAGCTCACAGTTGGCCTTGTTCCTGAAGAATTGTCCTTTGCTAAATGGGAGCCCCCCTTTATGGGTTGAATTGCCCCCCATCCCCCAAATTTGTATGTTGCAGTGCTAACTCCCAGCACCTCCAGTGCCTCAGAATGGAGGCAAGACCTTTACAGAGGGATTCAAGCTAAAGTGAGGTCACTGGGATGGGCTCCAATACAGTATGACTGGGGGACACAGGCATGAAGAGGGAAGGTGTGAAGACACAGGGAGAAGACGGCCATCCAAGAGCCAAGGAGAGAGGCCAGGGACAGACACTTTCCTCGTGGTCTGCAGAAGGGACCGACCCCATCAGCACCGTGCTCTTGCATTTTCAGCCTCTGGAACTGAGACAGCTTACGCCCTGGGTGGAAGCCACCCAATCTGAGGGACCTTCTTACGGCAGCCCTAGAAAACTAATATACCTCCTGCCCACCCGTGGCCAATGAGCGACATGGTTTACAGAGACCTGACAGACCTCTTGCCCCAAGGTGGGACAGGTCTGTCCTGCCTCCTGTGCCCCAGCACTTCCCTTGGGTCACAAAGAAGCTCATGCCCAGCGAGACCACGCCCTTCCCAGGGCCCACCACCCCGCTCCCCACAGGTTCCTTTGTTCTGAGTGCAGGCGCCCAGCAAACCTCCTGAACAAGAATCCTTCACCAGGCCCTGCTTCTGGGAGACCTGACCGGGGACAACGTGCACATACCAGTGGGTTAAAGGTCACTTTCTCATGGGAGGTTCTTTTATCTATGTGCTAAAGTCCAAACCCTTTGGCTGTACCGGGAAGCCCTCCAGTACTGACCCGGACCTCATGCGGGCCTCTCCATCTCTTCCTGTGTCCACCGCCTGCTCTGGAAATACCACCTCCTTCCATATTCCCCAAACACATCTGGAACTTCTTGACCTTTGGGCGACTGTACTGTTATTTCAGTTTAGCTCTCTGCTTGTCCTAAACATTCTAAATAACTCCCAGACCAGCTTGGATGGTTCTGTCTTCCTCCATATACTCCTGGAGAGCTTGACCTGAGGCACTGTGGTGGACAGATCTATTGTCTGAACCTGAAGTCCACTCTGTTCTGCCAAGTGTAGAAGGCTTTGACCAGTCCTTGAACTGGCACCATAACTGAACTAACTTTCTTGATGGCTTTACCTAGAGTAGGGGCTTTATAATGGTAGCAGTCAGGTCCTGTGTGTCTTAGAACCCACTCAAAACTTGGCTTGGGATTTCTGGGAGCAGAGGATGCGCTGCTATACCTGTTTACAGTAGCATTTAATAACAAGGCCCCATGAAGAGGGAGAGCCAGAGAGGGCGTAAGCTCTTCACAATGTCCAGCCAGCCCCGGGCTCTTTCGCCTCTGCTGCCTTCACTCCCACAGCAGGGCTGCTCTGTGCTCCCCCAGACCCCACGGCCAGCCCTGCCTGGGGAACGAGCCTCAGGAAAGTACCTACATCTTTGCAGTTTTCTGACTTGGAGAAGTGGATCAGGTCGTCGTTGTACATGTCCTGGGTGTTGAGCAGGTCACTGTACTCCTTCTGGCTGAGGTCTTCGGGGTTGATCCCGTTGGCCCTGAGGAATTCCTGGTATGCCACACTGAATGCCTGCCCTATGGACTGTGCGATGAGCTGGGCCTAGAGAAGTAGCCAGAAGGGAAGATGGTGGTCAATAGGCAGCGCTGTGGGTGGATGCCTGGTACACCCTCCACCCTGCACCATGGTCTCCTGGAGTTGGAGGAGGCCTAGACGTCGGGCAGGCCAGCAGTTCTAGAAAGGGGCACCAGCGCCTACCAGGGACCATTTGCAAAATTGCTGGGGATGTTTCTGATTATGACAATGGTCATTATGACAATGGAGCTACTGGTATTCAATGGACAGGAGTCAGAAATGCTGAACATCCTGCCATGCAAGGACAGTCTCACACAAGGACAAGCTGTTCTGTATCCTATACGGTGCTAATATCCCACTGGACATGCATGTACATGTAATACTTGTCTCTAATTGTCTGTGTCCAGGACTGAACTCTAAACTTATGGATAAGGGCGAAGGCTTTCATTGTGTGGCTCAGATATGCACGGAATGTTTCAACAATAATACTGTAGAAATTGAAGGGAGATGGTCCTTCATTTTGTCCAAGACTTTACCAGGAGTAGCTTCATGACTTTGAAGAATCATCCACATCACTGCTGTTCATGGTATCTGCACTGCCAGTAAATCACATCCCTATTATCCTTGCATTCACTGTGGTACACGGTGATTCTGCTTGTGTTTATATATACATACTCTTATTTAGCCTTCAATTTGAAATGTCAAGTAGAAAGTGTTTATAATATTGCTCTAAATACTGTGTTCTCTTATAGCCAGACTTATTAATCAAGTAGGTGTAAGCATCTGACTACTTCATAATGCCTTTGGAATGGCTGTGCCCAAGCACTTACATATTGTACTATGATTTTATCTTAGCTTGTCTTCCTTATATTTCTCCATTTTAGTACACTTACGGCCATGTACGGATTATTTTGTCTAAAAAATTTTCAAAAGTCTGTGTTGGGTCCAACAGATGTGAGAGCCCTGACGTGGTCTAACCCTGCATTTTCCAGGTGAGGAGACAGAAGCCCAGGGACAAAGGAACCTGTTCAAGGTCACACAGCACACAGGAGGAGAACATGGCTTCCATTGTTCTTTCTCCTGCACTGGGCTTTGCTCACTGTTCCCTGCATTAATTAAGCAACATTATTAACTGGGATAGCTAATAGCAACTGAGCACCCCTTACGTGCCCACACTGCACGTGAGCGCCATCGCGTGAATCCTCACATCAAGCTATGATGGAGCTAGTGTGATGGGTGCCCAAACTCCCTCATCTGCAAGTCCTGAGGTGGTGTTTCAGAATTCAGAAGTTTTCAGATTTTAGAAAGACAACAGAATGCACATACTGGACATTGTACAATAACCCTTTTAGGGCCCAGGGAAGTGCCCTACAACCGAACACAGTAATGAAAATTCCTACAGCAGAATGTGTAAGATTCATGGTAAACTGGACAAATCCTATACACTGCCTCATGGCAGTTCAAATCAGATTTATCAGTCAATTGACTGAGAAAATTGTTTTTGCATTACAGAGGATTTTAGACTTATGGATCTGTTTTATTGTTCCCAGGGGACAGGTCAGGAAGTGAAAGGGGGTGGCACTGGGGTCTGAATCCAGAGCCCTCCTCCAGCCACCAATGTGACAGCCTCTCTGTGGAATTCTAATGGGTGGGAAGATAAAACCAAACCCCAAATTCCCTAAAGCAATGTTTTAAAAACATAGTTTTAGCCTCCCTTCCTCTTTTCCCACCTCCCCTGTTGGTAAATGCGGCTAATTAGTGGTAATACTGGAACTTTAGATGGCTGGCTGTGGGAAGAGAAACGCTTAACTCTTCTCACTGGTGCTCTGGTGACCTCACACGCCGCAAGTCACACCAGGAACCTGCACTGTCTGTCCTGCTCAGAACTGGACGGGGCGCGGCACTGCTTCGGGTATCAGAGAGGTGTGCGTGGACACGCCGAGAATCGTAAACCCAGGAACACTAGCTGTGGACTTGCTGGCCATCACGAATGATGCACTTGGTGAACACGCTGGTACTGAGACTGTGGGCCACTTGCCATGTGGCAGGCATTGGGTTTTCAGTGCACGACCTCTTGATCGCGTGGCAGGCCAGTGAGGGAGGTGCTACCACACACAGAAGAGGGACCTGAGGCTGAGCAGTGGCCTCTCGTACATGGAAGCAGGATTCAAGCCCAGCCCTCCCAGTGCTGCAGCCAGTGTGCTGGGTCCACACTGCAGTGGAAGTGAAGGTGTGGCAGTCCCAGGTCCACTCTTACCCTAGCTCTTGCTTCTCCGCTCTTCCCTGATAAACCCCCAAGGAAAGGAGACCACTCCTTACGAGCTCCAGGCCAGATGATGGTGCAAGGATTCTGGAGCCTGGTGAGCAGGGCTCTCCACCTTTCCACTCCCCTGCACGCCTAAAGATTCTCAACTGTCACTCTTGAACTGAGAATCTTCTCAAACTGTTTCTCCCAGTCTGCATGCCTGGCCTCAGTCTTAAAAAGGAGCAGAAAGATGGCAAGGGAGGCCTTGCGAGCACCCTGACTTCTCACAGCAACCTTGTCTGGGGGCTGCTTTCTAGGGAACCAGATCAGTAAAGATTAGTGTCAGCGTCTCCTCCTAGCTGCGGTGCAGCCATGACAGCGTTGGCTTCCTGCAGAAAAGTAGGGTTTCCTCCGACTCCCAACTTCTTGCAGGAAGGAAATTACTGCAGCCAAGTGAACACCTGGCTGCAGAAGAATGGACAATTTTCTCTTGGTAGAGAAGAGCTCTCTGCTCCATCTGAGGACAGAGTTTCTTCCTGGGGCATGGAGAAAGTGAGCACGGTCCATGGCAGTGACATGGCCCTGTGGGGATAGGGGTGGGCTGTGCAATTCAAAACCATCAAGGGTCTGCTGCCTGCCCTGGAAGGGGGCTTCCCAGGCCTGCCAGTGCCCTGGGATGGTGGGTGCCTGGGAGCAGCCCAGGTGCTGATGCAGTTTAAGGCCTGGTGGCCTCACCGGCAGTTCTAGGGACAACCTGGAAGGAGGCCAAATGAAACAATGACCTCTGTTTTAAACCAACTTTCTCCGCTGAGCTCCTTCACCTGCAGACATGAGGATCAGGAACCTGGCTTTGTGAGGGAGGGGACTGGCGTCGTGGAACTGGGGCTGGGTGGGTGGTGCTCCTGCCCTGTGGGCAGGGACGGGCAGGGAGGCTAACTTCCCTGTGGCTTACAGGACAGCTGTGTACAACAAAGAAGTGTTCCCCTCCAAATACCCAGTCCCCGGGTACGGCCTGAAAGTCGGGTCTGACCCCACTGCTCCCGCTCTCCCCCTTTGCGAGTCCAGTGGGCTGGCCTCCTCTCCCTTCTCCCTCCCGCAGCCCCGACTCAGGGCCTCTGCACTCGCTCCTTCCCCGTTCTCACTTATTCAGGCCTTTGCTCAAATGTCGCCCCTGGAGAGGACTTTGTGGATTGCCCTACGTGTAATAGCTCTGTCCCTGCACTCCTCAACCCTGTTTTACTTCTCTATAAAGCACTCCCTACTACTTAATTTGATATCAAGTATATTTACCTATTTATTTTCTGTCTCCCTTCAACCCACATGATGAGTACCTTATCTATTTTATTTGGCCTTCGATCCCTAGCTCTACAACAGTGCCTAGCCATAATAGGTGCTTAATTAATAAGTAATTAATAAATAAAGTAATTAATACATAAGTAAATGAGGAATTCAACGGATCCAAGTTCTGAGAAATCAAGTGAACCCAGCCACCCAGAGCTTGTTCAGGTCACCCTGAGGGAGCCCAGGGGAAGCCTTACATCCTCAGACTCAAAGACGTGGCAGATCATCTTGTACTGCCTTTTCCCATCCTGCGATGGGTGGGAGGCCTCCACGTTCTCCTGGGAGTTGGAGCGGGGCATCCGCCGGCGGGCCATCAGCACGACGATGTTCCCAATATCTGCGATGTAGGAAATGGTCCTCAGAGGGTGGTCCATCATTGTCTCCTGGAGGCGGGAGGGGAGGGCTGGTAAGTCAGATGCAACATCTGATGAACCATGGGAGAGTCGGCCACCCGTGGCCCAGCCAAATATAACCCACACTTGGGGTGGACTCCAGGGCTCACCGCAGAGACCCTGCTGGCAGATGTATGGACACCCCCTCAGGCTGGCGGGCATCTCCCTTGACTAACCATGAGCAAAAAGTGCTCTGGGACAAGGGAACAGAAATCAAAATTTCAAACATTTTTTTTTTGAGGTACTGGGGATTGAACCCAGGGGCATTCTACCTCCAAGCTACACCCCCAGCCCTAGTTTTTTAGTCTTTATTTTGAAACAGTCTCACTAAGTTGCGAAGGACCTCACTAAGTAGCTGAGGCTGGCCCCGAACCCAGATTCTCTGGTCTCAGCCTCCCAAGTACTGGGATTATAAGCATGTACTACCATGCCCAGCCAAACATTTTTATAATCAGTAGAATCTCTGGAGATAAAATTAATAAGAAAGATAAAATCTCGGTGGCATAGTTTTTCATTATGATTTTAAACAAAATTTCTTAAAAGGCCTATTTGTCCATGTTAATGAATCCTCTGCAGAGAGCTCATGGGGATGATAAGTAATATCCTTGTTTTAATTTTTCCTTTGAGCTTTAAGATGACAGCCACAACCCCACCCAGCAGCGGGCATGGTAAACAAAGCCTTCTGGCATGGGTAGGGCCCAGTGGCTGGGGCCAGCCAGCTACAGACACAGGCACAGACCCTGCATCCCAAGGCCTCTAGGCCTCATCCCTGGGAAGGTGGGAGCCAGGTGGTACCTGTGTGTCGGCGTTCAATACTTTGATTCTCTGGGTAGATATGAAGAGATCCACCTCGGTCATTGGCTGCGATTCGCCTTCAGGAGCCTAAGAAGAAGAAGAATGCACCAGGAAGAAGTTTTACAATGTCTTACTGACCCTGATGAATAGGGACAGGGTTAGCTCACACACAGAGGCACCAAGACACAGTCACCAGAACAGCAGCGCAGACTCGGGGGTTAAATTGCTAAGGCTGAAGATACCACGGGGAGGATGGACACACAGATGAGAGTTAGCATCTGCTGGTTACGGGGAAACACAGAATCCCCTCTGCTCTTTCCCCTATAAAAGCAGGAACATCACTGAACAGTGATGGCAAATGGCCCCTTCTGCAAGGGTTTTGGAGACTGAAGGATAAGGGCAACTGACTCATGCCCGAGAAGTCACTTAGAGTTTGTTTGTCCCTGCTTAAGCTGTGGAGAACAATGTTTATGGCAGGTACAAACAAAGTCATTTGGATGCAGTTCTGGTAAGAGGGTCTTCACGTTCACACACCACCACAGCAACACAGAATCAGTTGCCCACTCCTGGAGCCACCCCAGTGAGAAAGAGCCCCAATGCTGCAATGTCCCAGGAGTAGTTCATAAGCACCTAGAAGCCCCACAACCAAAAAAGCGCAGTCTGGTTCATTTAGGGCTGAACTCTACACACATGTGGTTATTAGCGAGTTTTCTTTTTTGCATCCAGCAATCTGACTTCCCAAATCAAACATAGCTCTAATTAAACAGACCCAAGTCCCTGCCACATTATTGGTCTTGAATGGTTGGAACTCCTACATTACTATAGGATTCATTTAGCATCTCCAATCTGTTCCCTGCCACTCCTCTGAAGTGAAATGACTAATGAGCAACAGAAAACGGCCACTTTAGGCAACTGAGTTTTGAGAAATGCTGGCTTATGGGGCGGTTCAAAAAGAAATCTGAACAAAAACTTGCTGGATGCAGAAAACAAAAACACGAAATAATAAAAAGGCAAAACATAAACAAATGAAAAGAACAGGCATAACACCAAGCTGATGAAGTTGTACTGCACCTTCTTCCTGCTTTTGGCTAATTTCTGGGCCATCTGCTTAGCATGGAACAAACAGAGACAGGAGAATAGTTAGAAAAGAATTTGTAGAGACTCAAAGTCAAGAAAAGAATTGACAAACTAATACTGATTAGTGGTATAAAGCATTTTTGTGGGAGGAGAACTGGCTTAAAAAAATCCCACTCTAAAGAGAATTTATTTCCTAATTTTTAATTTAGTAGGTGGTGGGGGCAGTGGGCAAGAAATGTACTGAGGTGTTTCTTAGGCTTAAATACAATTGTTCTTTTCAAAGAATCAATTTTGGTTCTCGAGTTTCTTTATTGTATGCCTGATTTTTATTTCATTGATTTCAGTCTAGATCTTTTTCTCATCTACTTTCTTTAGGTTTAATTTGCTGATTTTCCCCAATCAGGTTCTTGAGATAAAAAGTTAAATTATGGCTTTTCATACCTTTTTCTTTTTCTTATATTTAAAGCTATGAATCTTCCTCTAATCACTGCTTTGGCTATATCCTCTACAAAATTTGTTATGTTGCAATTTAAATAGTGATCTATTAAAACATTTTCTAATTTCAACAGTGATTTTTTGAACCTTGAGTTATTTACAATTGTGTTACTAATTTCAACACATTTGTGGATTTTCTAGTTTTTTTGGGGTATTTATTTTTGAATTAGTTTTACTATGGTCAGAGAACATATTATGCATGATTTCAGTCTTTTAAATTTGCTGAGTCTTAACTATTATGATGCAGCTAAGACTGACTTTGGTGAATGTGTCATATGGATTTCAAAAAATGCATTTTTCAGTTGTTGGTTAAAATTATTTAAATCTTTTACATACTTGCTGATTTTTTTGTCTGTTTATTCTACCATTTTATTGAAAAAAGGTGTGTTAAAATCTCTAGCTGTTACTGTGGATTTGTCTGTGTGTCCTTTTGGTTCTGTCAATCTTTGCTTTATCTATTTTGCAGCTATGTTATAAGGTACGTATGTATTTAGGGTAGTATACCTTCTTATTGAATTGGTCCTTTCATTGTTTTCCCTCTTTATCTCTAGCAATACTTCTCCCTTAAGTCCAGTAATATAATTTATACTTAACTAAAAATGGATGTAATATTCCCCCTTTTCCCCATAATTAAAAGATAGCATAGTTGATAAAAGCTGGGCTAGACTGTCTAAACCAAGTAAATCCTGGCTCTGCCATACTAGTTATGTGACTTTGAGCAAACAACATCTCTGTGCCTCACTTTCTTCATCTGTAAAAATGGGGATTAAAAACGGTATCTACCTCATGGGATTTTCTGAGGACAAAATGAATATATGCAAAGCTCTTTGAATGATGCACTAAGCACTATATTTGTGTCTGCTGTTTATAATTTACTTATGTCAGGATGCAGTGGCTTTGTTGTTGATATATATAGAGAGATCTTGTACAAATAATGGCGAGTGAGTGGCCAAACTGCAGATGCTCTTTTGGTGATGGAGGTGGGTGTAGGAAAAGCTGCTCTCACATTCCTTGGTACTCACCTGGTAGAAAAGCTCTTTTGTTCTCCTCAGTACATCTCTATTTCATTAATGACTAAAATGTGTTGCCTGCACTACCTCATTGTAGAGAAACTGGATGAGTCAGCCATCCAAACACCAAATAGCTACTACTCTCTGGTACACCCAGGAAACTAGGGCAACCCCACTCCCACACAGCCACCCCACAGCTCTCAGAGGTTATAAGTTCATGGTGAACTGTCTGCTGTGGGAATCTCTGAAGGCAGTGACTATACATGTTACCCTAACTGTATTTTAGTGGAAATATTTCTGCATCCGAGAAGCAGCCCTGAGCTGCATCCATGCCATGCCACACAGATTCCTATGCAGAATCCCAGAGTCCTGCCTGGGATGTTCTGACCTGTATCAGTTATAATCTGTGTGATAAACGGCTGCTGTGGGATCAGAACCTTTGTTTTCTGCCTCCTCTCCTGAAATGATATAACAATGATACAGGAATTTCTATTATTATTATTATTTTTTTTTTTGCAGTACTGGGGATTGAACCCAGGGGCATTCTACCTCCAAGCTACACCCCCCAGCCCATTTTTAATTCTTTATTTTGAAACAGGTTCTCACTAAGTTGCAGAGGGCCTCACTAAGTAGCTGAGGTTGGCCGCGAACCTGCGATCCTCCTGTCTCCGCCTCCCAAGTCCTGGGATTATAAGCGTGCGCCACCATGCCTGGCTGAAATTTCTATTATTTTCGATACCAAAGTTATCAAAAATAACTTATAAAAAATAATATATAAAATAATATATAAAATAACTGTTATAAAAAATAACAGTTAGTTAAAATTCTTCACCTCTAGGGAACTGGGATTTGAAAGAATTCTTTCAAAGGAAAATAGGTCCACCACCAATGGAAAACCCAAATTATGTTTTTTTCCCCCTAGAACTGGTGCTGAGGAAAAAGATCAAAAAGGCAAACTGAGGTTCATGAAAGGTATTCTGAAATAATTTTTATGAAGTTAAAAATATTTTATGCACTTAGAGTAATACCATCCTTAAATGGCTTATGATATCCAAGTGCGCTGCAATAAATACAATAGAAAAATTTAGATATAACACTGAAAAAAAAAACGAGGGAGTCAGAGCCAGAATGATAAATTAGAGTATCAGAAAGAGGTTCAAGAGAAACATTAGGCCAGTATGCATCATACCAAACAATGTCAACATCCATTTAAATCCTTGTGTCTCTCGGGATTTGTGATGGCTTACGACCAGCGGGGTATGTGCAAAAATCAAACGTGGCACCGTCCGCTCACTCAATACAATGCGCACTGAGGTTGCTGAGGTGTGCAGGGTTAGTCACACCCAGGGACCTCCCTCCTGGTCTAGTGTTTCCTCTAGCTGACATCTCCTGAGCACTTACTCTGCTCTGGGACCCTTTTAAGCATTCCACATGCATCAGTGTAAAAGCTTCAACACCCCTGTGAGGCAGGCACTACACCATCCTCACTTTTCAGAAGACAATGAGGCACAGAGAGGCTAACTAATTTGCCCAACATCACATAGATGTGAACGTTGGCAGAAGAGAGATTTAAACCCACCAGTCGTGCAACCTGGTCAAATTTCTCTTCTGTGAACTCTTCAGTTTGCCTGTAATATGGAGCTAATAATACCTGCCTGCCAGGATTCCCTACCCCCTCCATTCTGAGGAATAAATGAGATAATGCATAGGAAGGTCCTGATGTGAGTGCCAGCATCCTCTTTCCTGATCGCAGACCTCTTCAAGCAACATGGGATGTGATGTGATTTAGGCAAAGCTATGATGATTGAAAATTTAATTCTACAATGAAATCATGATTTTTGACATTTAAAGGAAATCATAAAAGCATGAAAAATCTGGTCTCTGGGACAGGCTAATAAAGACAGACAGAATAATAATGAATGTTCCTTACAAAAACTGAACACACCACAAAATATCTCAACACCATTTGTGATCTTGTTATGGGAGCTTCACAGGCATAACAAGAATGGAGCTGTAGACACTACCCTGCGTGGAGGTGCGCCTGACTCTATGGGGTCAGCAGGACCTGTCTTCTGGCTGCAGAGGATGGAGTGGGAATGAGGGTGAGATGCAAGGACAGAGAGGTAGTGGACAGAAAGAGGTACAAGTGAGCTTGCTGCCCAGGCTTCATGTCTCTCTAGACAGGGGAAGGCACAATACCCCCGCTCAGTGGGGAGAGGTGTATTTCCTCTCCCACAGCACACTGGAGACTGACGGGATGTAGGCCAAAGCTCTCTCCAGAAGTTTCTCCCAAAAGATCTTCCAGAGAGTACTAGTAAGAAGACATCAGCGTGTGACAGACTGATGATGTAATCTTTGCTCTAATAATTATGGGGGAGTTGGGTGTGGTGGCACATACCTGTAATCCAAATACTTGGGAGGCTGAAACAGGAGGATCGCAGGTTCGCAGCCAGCCTCAGCAAGTTAGCCAGGCCTTCCGCAACTTAGTGAGACCCTGTTTTAAAATAAAAAATAAAACAAGGCTGGAGTGTAGCTCAGAGGTAGAATGCCTGAGGGTTCTATCCCAAGTACACCCCCCTACACACACACATATATACACATAGTAATAATAATTATGGGAACTGCTAGTTAAAAAAATTGAAATCTCCTTAGTGCAGAACTTCTCAGAGTCATTTAAAAATAGGGTTTCCAATTTAATTTAATTGTTTATTTGTATTGTTTGGGATCTCACTGAACTTTTTTATAATAAAAAATTCTTTATCAGGCATTTCATTCATTTTGATTTCTTTGGAATCCATTGCTGGAAAGTTATATTCTTTTGGAGGTGTCATATTACCTTATTTTTCTTATTCCTTGTGTTCCTGCATTGAGATCAGATACCACTACCACTGTTATGGGGTGTCTTCTTAGTAAATGGCTTTCTCCTGAAGATGTCTTGGGGTACCAGTTTGTTAAGCCATGCTGGCTTTGAGTCTAGCTGGGCACACAGTGTAGTCTCCCTGTATCTTCTCTGGCTGTGATTAGTGAGTTCAGGCACACTGTGTGTGCCATGTTGGATTCAGGGAGACCCCCCGTCTCTGTGGGCCATGAAGTGGGGACACTCTAGGGTTCAGGCAAGCGTGGTGTAGACAGCAGAGCATGTGAAGTGCACATCACACGGCTCCTCCTACAGCGGGAGCGGCGGCCCCTATCTGGTGGTGGGGTTTCCTCAGGCGCTGTTGGCTCCTTGCGAGGACCTTTGGCACTGGTGGTACCAGCAGTGGTGAGGGCCTGTAGCATGACCAGAGGCTGCGTGGGGAGAGGTGGTGGCAGGAACCGCAGCAGCCCTCTGTGGCACTCGAACCCAGTCCTGTCAGCAGCGTGTGACCAGACGGTCAGAGGCAACCACGTGGGTGGGTGGCAGCAGGGACTGTGGTGTTCCTCTGCTGCTACTGTGGGAGTGTCCACTGGGGAGAGGGACCTTGGCCCCTCCTGTCCCTGAGCACTCAGGGGCAGGGTAAAGGCTGTGGCTTTTCTCCCCAACTAACTCCGTTGGCTGCAGTGCCTGCCTGGGAGTGGGACATGGCTGGAGCAGGCCACAGTTCCTCTCAGAGCCTCCTTTGGCCATACAAAGGTGTGTGTGTGTGTGTGTGTGTGTGTGTGTGTGTGTGTGTGAGTGTGTGTGTGTGTGTGTGTGTACACGACAGTCAGAGCCATGGAGTTGCTCAAGGCCCCTTTAGCACTCCTGTGTGCCTGGCAGCAGAGGGACCTCAATGTCCCCACTCCATCCTCCCAGTAGTGGGCGCATGTGTGTGGTGCAGGGGAGATGGTGGTGGGAAGTGTGTGGGCACCTGCCCTCAGTTCTGGCCCAAGTCTACACAAGATCGTCACGTCTGTGGTACTGAAGGTCAAGCTCTCTGATCTACTTCTCGGGGGTGGTGCCCTCCGTCCCCTACAGTGCAGGCCACGGGTAGATTTGAGTCAGAGTCACTCTGCGGGGCCAAGTTGGGTTCCTGAGGGGGACACCTGCTGAGCCAGGGCGGTGTGATGTCTGTGGGTCCTAGACATGGCAGTGTGCGGGGGTTTCTGACCCCTGGAACAGTCTAAATTCAGACAGGCGTTCCCTTCTACAGGTGCTCCTGGCTCCAGCATGCTGGGGTATCACTGGGAGAGGATGTGAGATCCTTTTCTAAAGCCAGGTTACTGAGCAGATTTCAGGTTACTTGTGTAAGCGGCTGCCGGCCTTGAGGACTGGGGAACTTGCCAGTAGTTAGGACTGCCAGCATCTCACCGAGAGCGCTGGGGCTCACCCTTCCACCTCACCCTTCAGAGAGAGAGAGCCCGGCTCTGGCGGGGGCAGCAGATGCCAGGGTATTTTGTTTTTCTCACTGTGGTCTTGTCCCGGGTCTCTGAATCTTAAAGGTTCCCGTCTCTCTCTTGCGGATTTCTAGTGATCTTTTATAGTCATCCGTCTCAAAATGCAGCTATTTGTCTGTTGCTTTGGTTCTTCTTCATGAAGGAGGTGATTGGTAGGTGCCTCTACTCAGTCATCTTGAAAAATCCCTTTTTGAAAGCTCTTTTTTTTTGTCGTTGTTGTCTTTTTTGGTGCTGGCGACCAAATCCAGGGCATTGCTCATGCAAGGTAAGCGCTTTACCACTGAGCTACATCCCAGCCCTTTTTGGAGCTTTTAACAGGAAAACATATGTGTGTGGGGGGGACCCAAGAAAGAGATCCATTTTGCAGTGTTTCTTGGGCTTCTTTGCCAATGGAACCCTATCAGTGACAAGCACTTGGTTTGACTGGAGTGTCACAGAGCACAGTCAGGAAAAGATGTTTTGTACTGCGGGACGGCAGTGACTCACATACTGTGGTGCACTGGGGAATCTCCCGGAGAGCTTCTTAAAACACAAATTCCTGGAGCCCACCAGGAGTAGGTCTGGGGTCAGGCCGCAGAATTTGCATTTCTGACAAGTATGTAAAGAGGCCTTTGCTATTGGTCCTGGGACCACACTTTGAGAACCACTGTTCTAAGGCATTCCTAAGGTATATGTGCATGTGGGGATGGTTTCCTGGAAGGACAGTATTTCTTCTAAAAACTGGTGAACAACAAAGATAGAAATGACCTATTAGGGAGAGATCAAACAAAAAAAGGGAAGAAAAAAAATTCCCAAACTGGCAGGGGTCTTCTAATTCTGTTATATTGTGTTCAGGCATGCTATATTTCTTATATTTTGGTAGATGGAATAGCCTTTTAGTTCCAGCTTCCTCAACTTGCCTTGTAGGAATGTCACCTAAATAAGTCTTTCTGGATTCTTTTATTAGACTCCAAGTTTCTCAAGGTCAAGGACTGTGTATTAGTTAATTTTTATTCCTAAAGTACCTATCCTTGGAGTCTCTTCATAAGGACAGCTTGCTTTTGGGGCCAAATTCTTTTGTTTTCTTCTCACATGAAGTAGAAAATGCTTAGCTAAACCAAAGTTCCAAATTTTCTCTCCATCTGGCAAATCTATACTTTCTGTTGTTGTTGTTGTTAAAGAAAAAATAGTAACTCTCACAATTCCAAGTGCAAATCCAATGAGCAGTGCTCAATCTTAGCACAGAGCTGTGAGATGTGAGTGACAGACACCACCATGGACAGACAGGATGGGAATTAAAGGCAGCTTTCAAATGGAACGTTCAGCTTCAGAGTCTGCTCAGAGAAAGCACCACCAACAGCAGGGTGCCCTCACATCCTTCCAGTGGAACAGTTCATGGAGGTGGAGGACAGAGAGAGGAGCCCTGCGGGGACTGTGTGTGAGGGGTGTGTGTGTGTGAGGGAATCCTAGAAAAGGGATGAAGTGACTCCTTGGTGGAGGAGAACCACCAAGTCAGAAATCACTTCTCGGCTCGGGGTTAAGGACACTGCTAAATGGATTGCAAAATAAATCCCCAGAGCTTTTCTCTCTCCTTCCTGGATGGACACTGTGGATCCATGGCCTTGCATTCCCTCCAGAGTGCTGCATTCCTTCTGCTGAGGTGGCCTCAAGTAACTCAATCTTGGAAGCCCTGGCTGTCTGTAGGAAATGGAGCGGTGCCAACTCCCTGAGAAAGCAGTGTTTCCCAGGCACGGGCAGGCACAAGCTCTCTGTGGGCCCAGTCTGGACTGCTCGGGATCCGGGCTCTCCCGTGCACGCAATGCACCCTGACACAGCCACTTTCTTGGGGGTGCTGAAATCGACAGCCGTCTCCACTTAAAACTGGGAAAGGCTTCCAGCTGGGTGTAAGGTCAAACAATCTGACAAGCATTTAAATGGATGTAAAAGGAACACAAAGCAGAAACTATTTAATGACAGAGGCAACAGTTTCTTCCAATGCATAGAAGCACATTGCAAAATGATGCTTAAGTTATAAATGAAATGCGACCATTTAATTTTACCACTCTATAATGAATTCCTCTCACCACAGCAATTTGCTTGTAAAACTAAATACATGTTTTTCAAATGCCTATTCTGCTCTAGGCGGGTCTAAAATGCATTTATAGTCAGACACCCTCTATCTTACTTGTTCTGATGGACAGGGCAATTCACATTTTAGGTTTGAAAGAACTGTGGGACTTCTGGATACCAATCCCTTGAAAGCTTCAGAGTAAAAACTTGGTTTCTTATGAGAAAGCTAGACTCTGAAGGAAAGGCAACACTATCAGACACCACAGAATAAGAAAACATAATTCAGGATACAACTGGCACCAGATGGCACCCGGGACCGGGATGCTGCCGTTTACCAGGCAAGCTGCCTTATGTTCCTGTGATGTGCTGAGACTCTGCCTCCCCCTTTAAGGCCATCCAAGTCCCACATAAGTGTCATAAGGGGAGTAGAAAGACACAGACACTCCAGCTGCAGGAGTGAAAATCTATCAGAAGGCAAATAAACAAGGTGCCCAGAATAAAACCTGAACCTCAAAAATGTTTGAAACTTTGATGGATAGAACCTAAGAGAAACTCATCTGAAAGCAGCATGCAGATTTCTACCTCAGGAGACCCCACTCCTCCTTCAGGGGCAGACTGTCACTTTATTTTGGAAGGTCGCCTGAGTGGGCCCTGGCCGCATTCCTTGGAGGGGCCCTTTGGCATTTGGGTGGAGATAAATCTTTGTCGTGTGGCTCCCTGTACATTAAGGGTATAGAGCATCCGTGGCTCCAGCCCAGTCACCATGACAACCAGGTGCCTCCACCTATTCCCAACACACCTGGAGGAGGTGGTCCCTGTCTGTCAGAGCGCCACTGGGTGAGGTGCTCCAGGTATCTGTCCTCCCTTGAGCTCTGGGAAGGTAATGGCACCACCCCCTGGGAGACCTGGTGCTGTGTGTGGCATCTGTGGGACACAAGGAATAAGGAATCCAAACTAGGCCACTACAGACAGTTTTCAAAACTCTCTGCTCTGTGTGAGATAGCTTATTTTCTCCAAGAGGTTTGTGTGTGGTTTTGAATGCTGTGGTCAGGAGATACTAAATATCTTCTGCTGGCATAAATGTCTCCTCTTTGGGGTGAGGGAAGACAGTGAAAAGGAATTAGGCTAAGTGTAGTTTGGATCTGGGATGTTCTTTAAAGGCCCATGTGTTGAAGGCTTGGTCCTTACTCTGTGGCACTCTCCTTTTTTTTTTTTTTTTTTTTTTGCGGTACCGGGG
>PVJS01025468.1:0-27830 GCA_004027185.1 Glis glis
TGCGGTACCGGGGATTGAACCCAGGGGCGTTCTACCTCCGTGCTACACCCCTGGCCCAAGCATTACTCTCTATGAAGCATTAACATGTAACAATCACTTTATATTTTTTGTATGGTACTGGGGATGGAACCCAGGGGCATTCTACCTCAGAGCTACACCCCCAGCCCTATTTTTTATTCTTTATTTTGAAACAGGGTCTCACTAAGTTGCAGAGGGCCTCACTAAGTAGCTGAGGCTGGCCACGAACCTGGATCCTCTGGTCTCAGCCTCCCAAGTACTGGGATTACAAGCGTGCGCCACCACGCCCGGCCCGTGACAATCACTATATTGCTGAATCTAACAGCTAAGTCAATGATGCAAGAACTTCCCTTTTAGAGATTCTTCATTTGTTTTGTTTTGCTTTTTACTTTTTAATGTACTTTAATTGGTGCATTATAGTCTCACACCATTAATGTAAATCACGTTGACAGTGACATACATGCACACAACACTTCGTGCCTCCCTCGGCTTCCTCGGCATCCCTCCACTTCTCCGTACAGAGTTCTGAGATCGACGTTGGTATATTCTCATATATACACATAGTCAATGGTAGTATTTCCATTAATGTTCCTCACTCTTCCCTCTCCCCTTCCCTTGGTCCACCTCCCTGGCTCCACTGAGGTATTTCTCCACCATTGTCTGGAGTCTGTCTCATATCCCAATTACTCCCTAACTTCTGCATATTAGAGAAAACATATGGCCCTTCACTTTCTGTGACTGGCTGATCTCACTTAACATAATGTTCTCCAGGTCCTTCCATTTTCTTGCAAATGACATAATCTTGTTCTTCTTTATTGCTGAGTAGAATCCCATTGTGTGGATATCTCATAGTTTTGTAATGCTTTCATCTGTTGATGGACACCTAGTTGGTTCCATAATTTGGCAATTGTGAATTGTGCTGCTATGAACATGGGTATGCATATATTACTGTAGTTCTCTGATTTCAGCCCCTTTGGAAAGATACCCAGGAGTGGTATAGCCGGATCATATGGTGGATCCATTCCCAGTTCTCTGAGGACTCTCCACACTGATCTCCATAGTGGCTGCACTAATTTTCAATCCTACCCACAGTGTAGAAGAGTTCCAATTTCCCCACATCCTCTCCAGCATTTATTGTTTTTTGACTTCTTGATGATTGCCACTCTGACTGGGGTTAGATGGAATCTCAGGGCAGTTCATTTGTTGAACAAATAATTTTTAGTACACTTTTATTGGTACACTGTAATTATACATAAAAATGAGGTTCAGAGTGATAGTTCATGTACATACAAAAATTGTCACTTTTTGCCCCCATCCTCTGCTGCTCGCCACATCTGGGAGAAACCAAGAAAGGTTCTTGGGGCGGGGAGGTCTGCAACTTCTCATTCCACTGATGCCCCAAGGTCTTCTGAGAGTGAGAGCAAAGCTTCAGCAGGTCCATCAGTTAACTTCTGCTGTGTAAAGACCAACCACAGAGTTCTGTAAGATTTGGACTAAGAAGGTGCAAATGAGGTCCTTCACTAATGATGGGCAGGCTTCCTCCTGTGTCTGAGGACTGTCTAACTGGTGGTCTGATCTAGTCTGGCCTTTGCTGGACTACCAGGTGACCTGGCTTTGCTCCAGGTGTCCCTTCTTCCAGGGAGTGGGTTGGGAGATCCTCGGGGTGACAGCAGAGGCCTTAGAGATCTGTTGTGTCCCTCTGCTTGTGTTCACATCCAATTAGACAAAGTAAGCCACGTGGCAGTGCTCAGTGCCATGGGACAGGACTGGTCACCCACAGACCCCAGCCCACACTACCACGCAAATGGCAGGGCATGGTCTAGGTATCTAGACCATGTGTGAGACTAGATATCTAGACCCATGGAATAGGATTGAAAGTCCAGAAATAAATCCATACATCTATGCTCAATTGATTTTTCAACAAGGGCCCTGTGGCCACTCAACTGGGGAAAGAATAATCTCTTCAACAAATGTTGCTGGGACAACTGGATGATTACCTACAAGAAACAAAGTTGGACTCCTACCTCATACCACACATGAAAATTAACTCAAAATGGATAGAAGTCAGCCAGGCGTGGTGGCGCACACATGTAATCATACTTGGGAGGCTGAGACAGGAGGATTGCAGGTTCACGGCCAGCCTCAGATACTTAGTGAGGCTCCTCCACAACTTAGTGAGATATTGTTTCAAAATAAAAACATAAAATAGGGTTGAGGGGTGTTGCTCAGAGGTAGAATGCTCCTGGGATCAATTCCCAGTAACACACACACACACACACACACACACACACACACACACACAAACACACGCACACAATATTAAATGTAAGAGCTAAAATTCTAAAACACTTTAAAAAACATAGACTCAAAGTCAGTCTCAGCAACTTAGCGAGGCTCTCAGCAACTTTGAGACCCTGTTTCCAAATTTAAAAAAAATGTAGGGCTGGGGGTGTAGCTCATAAGTAGAATGGTCCTAGGTTCAATCCCTAGCACCAAAATAAATAAATAATAAAGGGATATACTTTCATACCCTTGGCTCTGGCAATGGATTCTCAGCTATAACAATATAACAATAAAAATATGAATAAGAAAGGAATTGGACTTTATAAAAATTTTAAAAACGTTTGTGCATCAAAGGACATAGCCAGGCATGGTGGTGCATGCCTGTAATCCCAGTACTTGGGAAGCTGAGATAGGAGGATCGCAGGTTCAAGGTCAGCCTCAGCAATTTAGTGAGTAGTGAGGCTCTCAGCAACCTAGTGAGACTCTGTTTCCAAATAAGAAATAATAATAAAAAAATCATCTTGGGGGGGACGTGTAGCTTGGAGGTAGAATGCCTCTGGTTCAATCCCCACTACCACAAAAAATAAAAAATAAAAAGGACATTATCAAGGATGTGAAAAGAAAACCAACAGGAGAAAATACTTGCAAATCATGTATCAGACAAAGGTCTAGTATTGCAAATATATAGAGAACTCCTACAGCCCAACATCCAAAAGAGAAACAAGCCAATTAAAGCCTTGGCAAAGGACTTAAATAGACATTTTTCCAAAGAAGATAGAAAAATGACCAACAGCCCCTGGAAAGATGTCAAAAATCATTAGTCATTAGGGAAATGCAATCACAACTCCAATGAGACACTACCTGACACCCACTAAAATGGTTATTTTTAAAAGTTCAAAATAATAAATCTTTGAGAGTACCTGAAGAAATTAAAACCCTTGTGCATTGCTGGTCAGAATATAAATGGTGCAGATGTCTCAAAAAGCAATCGGGCAGTTTCTCCAAAGATCAAACATAAGCTTACCATATGACCCAGACATGCTATTACTAGCTAAATACCCAAAAGAATTTAAAAAATTATGGCAGGCAGTGGGTGCTACACACCAGTAATCCCAGTACTTGAGAGTATGAGACAGGAGGATCACAGGTTTGAGGCCAGCCTCAGCAATTTGGCGAGACCCACTGCAACTTACAGAGACCCTGTTTCAAAATTTAAATTAAATAAAATAAAATAGGGCTGGGGGTGTGGCTCATAAGTAGAATGCCGTTGGGTTCAACCTTCAGTACCCTCCAAAAAAGCATTGAAAAATTATTCAAATAAACACTTGTACATGAATATTCACAACAGCCCCATTCATACAGACAAAAAAGAGAAAATGCAAAAGCCTGTCAACGAATGAATAAACAAACAATGAAATATTATTCAGCCATAAAAAGAAATGAAACACGAGTACATACTACAATGGGAATGACCCTCAAAGACATTATGGTCAATGAAAGAAGCTATCATAATATATACATATGTGGTGTGATTTTATTTATGTGAAATATCCAGATAGGTAAATAAACAGAGGCAGCAAATTTGTGATTTCCAAGGACTGCGTAATGTGTATGGAATTTTCTTTGGGCATAATGGAAGTGTTTTAGAACTTGAGGCAGATGATGATGGTACTACATTGTGAACATACAAAGTACTATTGAATTATGCACTGTGGAATCATTAACTTTATGTCATGTAAACTTCACTTCAGTTAGAAAAAACAATTGGAGGACATTTCAAAACCACATGGCAAGTGTGTACAGGAAGTAAAGAATCGAGGCCATTCATGTAATAGAATCCTGCCCACCCAACTGTAGGGACTATGCTTTTTTAGTATGCCCTTGGTCTACATAGATCCACTCAGAAACAAGGGAATATGCAAACATAAAGAGAGGATGATGCTGAATCTGGCAAGCTCTCGAACTCTTTCCATCTCAAAAACACACCCAACAACCATAGTCCTGTAGCCTAGCTGAGACAGTATGCAAAGTGACTTCCTATTTCAGTCAACATTCTCACTGCAGTAATCCAAAACAATTGACTACAAAACCTAGAGGGAGGAAGATTTATTTGCTCATAGTTTTTGGAGATTTCAGGGTCCAGCCCATGTCAGGCCAGATCTGTGGAGCTCAGGGCATGGTGGCGAGTAACAAAGAGAGGGAGAAAGCAAGGGCTCTGCTCTCAGATCAGGGAGGTGGGAAGCAAGAGAGAGCCAACAAGCAAGGGGATTCAAAGACACAAGCACAGTCCCTACGGCCACACCCCCAGGGACCCACCTCCTCTAGCCACACCCCATTTGCCCAGGTTACTACCAGGTTACAGTGGATTTATGTACTAATGAAATTACAACCCTCATGATGTAATGCTATCAACTCTGAACACTAATTCATGAGCTTTTCAGGGGACATTATCTAACCACTATAACAAGGTAGCTCCAAATGAGGGCATGCGTTTGGGAGAGGAAGAGGAACAATATCAAAGACAGAAAGTCTATTTCACTAATTTCACTTTTTGCCTGGAAACATTTCCCACTGCAGAACACTTGAGAAATGAGATCTCCCCTTTCTAGAAAAAGAAAAACAAAGATTTCCTCTTTTTCTATGTTCTCTTATCTGAGTGCCCAGGTATTTTCTTGATTCTGTTTTCTTCTTACACAAAGTCATCAGGGCTGGATGTACACTGGTACACCCTGGATGTATCCATATCTGCATTGTGAGGATGGGTGGGGGGTCTCCATTCCAAGTATCATCAGCATTACCACCATCTATTTATAATTCATACAATTCATTTATAATTCATACAATCAATCCTTCTGCTTCAACTGGTCCAAACCAAGAACCCTACAACCATGGAACCATGAATTACTGATGGTTTCTAAAGTCCTGGTGTATTAAGGGAGGATGTAAACACAGATATGTCGACCCCCCCATAGGAGAAAATCAAGCCTTTTTCTATGTTAAGTATGTCTATTTTCCCTTAAGATATTATGAATCATTCCCGTCCCTTGTATGGCATTTCATAAAATACTGAGCCCTCTGTCATTCATGGTCTTATTTTTATCCTCAAACAATCCTGTGCAGAATATGAGGCTTGTTCTCTTCTCACTCAACAAAGGGTTAAATTGGCATTCAGAGGTGTAAGTGGGTGGGGTGTGGTGGGGCACACCTGTAATCCAGTACTTGGGAGGCTGAGACAGGAAGAGCCCAGATTTGAGACCAGCTTCAGCAACTTAGGGAGACTCTATTTCAAAACAAAAAATAAAATAGGGCTGGGGGTGTAGCTCAGAGGTAGAATGTCCTTGGGTTCAATGCCCAGTACCAAGAAGAAGAAGAAAAAAAAAAGGAGGAGGAGGAGGAGGAGAAGGAAGAGGAGGAGGAGGAGGAGGAGGAGGAGGAAGAGGAGGAGGAGGAGGAAAAATAAGAAACCAAGAGTCTGCAGGTCTGTGGCCTTTTATTTAATCTGTCAGCACCCGTGCTCCCTTATGACACTTCAGACACTGGTCCTCTCTTGCTTGACCATGCAAGAGCCTCCTGAGGTGCCCCTGCATCCTTTACGGTCACATTCCATGTGACTATTAGTCATTATAAAACACAGATCTGATGGTGCCTCCCCTGCCTTAAAGTCTATTATTGCTCTTCCCCCTACACCACAGTTACCTACAGGATCTAGAACAGCAGGACTTAGCGTCTCATTCCCCAGCCCAATCTCCTATCACTCTACGGCACAAAATCTGTCTCAAAGCATATAAAGCTGATTTTTTAAATTTTCATTTTTAAGTGATGCATACTAATAGTACATATTTATAAGGTGGACTGTGGTGGTATTTTAAACACATCTATGATGTGTAATGACCAAATGAGAATAATTGTACACCTAGCACCTGTAACATTGGTCATTTCTTTGCATTGGGAACCTTCAAATTCCTCTCTACCAGTTATTTGGAAATAGACAATGAATTGTCATTAACCATAGTTACCCTCCTATGCTATAGAATATTAGAAGTTATTTTTCCTATTCACACCACCCTGTACCTGTTAACCATCCTCTCTCCTTCTCCACTTCTAGTAACCACAATTCTGTTCTTTTTTTTTCTTTTTTTTTTGTGGTACTGGGGATTGAACCCAGGGGCGTTCTACCTCCGCGCTACACCCCCGGTCCTATTTTTATATACTTTATTTTGAAACCGGGTCTCATGAAGTTGTGGAGGGCCTCACTAAGTAGCTGAGGCTGGCCGCGAACCCGGATCCTCCGGTCTCAGCCTCCCAAGTACTAGGATTACAAGCGTGCACCACCACTCCCGGCTCTGTTCTCTACTTCTATAACATCAACTTTTGTTGCTTCCACATATAAGTGAGAACACGCAGTACGGTATTTGTCTTTCTATGCCTAACTTATTTCACTTAACGAAATGTCCTCCAGACTCTACCATGTTACAGCAAACGACAGAATCCCGTGCATTTGATGGCTGAATGTTGACCCCTGAATTAGGACAGGATGCTGTTTAAAGATTCTAGGTCTTTCCATAGCCTTCCCTCTTTGCATGACACCTTAAAGCCTACTCACCCTGCAGGTTCAGATATCACTGTTTGTGAAACCTGCCCTGTCTCCCATGGGAGGAGTCAGTCCTTGCCTTCTCTGAGTCTCTTAGCTTCTTGTACAATAGATTGCCCTGTAACCACTTCACATTTCATTAGAATTATAGATGGTGAACTTCATAAGGTTAGAGACCAAGATTTTCGTATCATTATACCTCATTCCCTATTCTAGTCTAACGCATTCCAGAGACTAATTACATATATTAAGTGCTCAATAAATATTTGTGGAGTGTTTCCATGAGTGATTCAAGGAGCACTTTACAAAGAGTTCCCTTCTTTCATTTCCCCTCACTTGCTTATTATCTCTGTTACCCCGGCACTCATCCCTTCTGGAAGCAATCTACATATTTCATTAATGATGCTCATTCCCATTCTCTGTGGGTATCTTGCTGTGTCTAATAAGGAGAAGGCAGTCTAAGCAAGGGTTCTGTGAAGGTGATAGCACAATTCCACCTGATTCCTTCCCCTGGAGCAGGAGGCAGGAATCACATTGCATCGACGTCAAGGTCTTGGAGACTAAACCCATAAAACAGCTGGAGTCTGTAGCTTCCATGGAGAAACTGGACTCACAACAATCCAAATCCCAGGGGCTTAGGCTGAAACGACACACACTGGGAATGTAATACTCCACCTGGTTTTCAGTTCGTTCTGGTTCCCATTTATCTTTCTTTCTTGGCAGGTGGGGCAAGGGTGAGGGGGAAACAGGACAGGTGGAGAGTGGAATTTGATTGAATTACCTGCCAGGACTTCAGAGACCCACAGAGAGGAACACACAACCCAACTGGGCATATCTTTAGGAGCCACGTCTTGAAGACTGCGGACAGAGATGCGGGTGCCTCTGGAAGCGTCAGGCTGAGCTCAGAAAATTCACGTGGGAGAATCAGTGTAGAAACATCTCCTTCTTGGCAAAGGTGCAGAGAGCCTGCTGTGATCAAGAGGCAGATCAGAGACTTTCTGCAGTCTTCCCTCTGCCTGGTGGCGTCATTTACACCCTTGTCTCCTGTGTCGCCGAATGACTCTGCCAAGCTTTCAAGTTTGAGTCCGAATTTCTCATGCAATGTTTACTTCCCTCCTTCTTTTTACCACTGAACTTCTTATCTGGACCCCTGAGAATTCGTTGCCATCGTTCCTACCTCATTTCGTATTTATGAGCACATCAGATCGTAGCTGGCGCTGTTCTCTCCGCTGCAAGAGATATCGCTTACCAAAGAACATTTCATAGTGATTTCAATGTGATCACAGCTTCAAAATAGGTCACTCTGTTTCATCTGTCCTCTGGAATATTGCAGCATTTATTATTTTTGACACTTATTCATTCAACACTGCATCCACCACCCATTAATTTGTGCATATTTACGGAGCAGCTGTTCCAGGCGTGCCTCTGAAAGTACAGTCCATACCTCAATTATTTGAGAGCGGTCGAGTGGAACCTATGGTAGTGTCTTCTGAACTACTACATAGCCCCTCATGTTGCAGATATCTTTCTAGAATGTGACTTCTTTTGGTATTGGGGATTGAACCCAGGGGCATTCGACCTCCAAACTACACTCCCAGCCCTATTTTACTTTTTACTTTGAAACAGGGTCTAAGTTGCTGAGGCTGGACTTGAACCTGTGATCCTCCTATCTCAGCCTCTCAAGTACTGTGATTACAGGCATGGGCCACCATGCCCGGCTTAGAACATAACTTTTTTTTTTAAATCAAGGACTGGCATAGACAGCTTTAAGCACTAGGTATATTATAGTGCTGGGAACATGGTAGAAGCACAACAAATTTTTCTAAAGTGTGCAATACTAATTTTCCCCAACCTTTTCACTTTGTCAATAAAGATGGTGTTATAGTATCAGTGGTTAATCCAACTAACCTTAATGATTCTTGGACCCATCTCCAGAATCAAGACCGCCAGGCCTCTATAGTATAGTATCCTCCATGTTTCCCTGAGAGCTTCCATGGGACACGAAAACGTTGCATTTCTACTGTGCCCATGGGCCCTGCAGTTTACCACTGGCATCTCCTTTCCCTCCTTCTGTGGTTCTACCAGGCACCAGGGACCCTTCTTGCACCCCCCTTGCTGACCACATGATAATACTACGCTACAACCCTCAAGGTCCCCAGGCCATGTGTGGTCTCCCCAGGCTCTGTGGGAGAGATCATAAAGTAGTACATCCTGCCACATTTAGGGAAGTAAGACTTTTTCAGTTAATCCCAGACTATGTACCTGAAGCCCAGAATAAGTTTGAGATGGTATCTATCCCACTGGGTTTGGAAATATCACTTTCCTCTAGTGATTATGGTTTGCTATTTGGTCCATCAGATTTCTGAAGCCTGCCCAGTCATGTCTGAACCCTGAGACAATGCTTGAGCTCAAACTGTGATCCATGTTATAGTTTTTATTCCTTATAATAAAAATAATACATGCCCACTGTAGATGAAAATAATGGAAGAAAACCAAAATCACTGATAATTCCACCAGCCAAAGGAAACATTTTGACATATATTTTCCAATCTCCTTTTCATTAGAATGACCTTAGAGGAGCTGGGTGTGGTGGTGCACGCTTTTAATCCCAGTACTTGGGAGTCGGAGACTGGAGGATCCGGGTTCGCGGCCAGCCTCAGCTCTCTCTCTCTCTCTCTCTCTCACTACTTAGTGAGGCCCTCTGCAACTTCGTGAGACCCGGTTTCAAAATAAAGTATTAAAAAAAATAGGGCCGGGGGTGTAGCATGGAGGTAGAACGCCCCTGGGAAAATCCGATCCTCAATTCGATGTCAAAGAGCGAATTCTCCGGAGGCCTGAAGCTTGGATGGCCCTTCAGAGTCACCCAAAATGAAGCAAGAGGCTCGCATCTTTCTTAGCACAGGGAGACACTGGCTTTGAGTTCCCAAGGTTTCAACCAAAGCAACTTCTTGTTGCTGCATGTAACTCCCAGAAAGGGATGTCCCTGGAAGTTGAAAACACGAGAGGCGAGAGATGCGCGTAATGTACCTAAAGAGAAGATCTTAATGAAGTACCACAGCGTCTGCTGAAACAGACAAAGGGAAATAGCAGCTCAGGTGAGGAGACTCCAGCAGCCTGAGCGAAGCGGGCCCACAGACCGATCACACAGGACACCGGGACTGCACCCATCCGTGGGCAGACAGCTGACAGCTCTAAGACGAGCAAAATAGCAAAAGCATTTAAAGAAAGTAAATACCAGTCCAAAATAAGTAAATAAATAAAGGTGCTTTAGCCAGACATGGTGGCGCATGCTTGTAATCCCAGTACTTGGGAGGGTGAGACAGAAGGATGGCAGGTTCGCGGCCAGCCTCAGCTACTTAGTGTGGCCCTCTGCAACTTCATGAGACCCTGTTTCAAAATAAAGAATAAAAAATAGGCCTGAGGGTATAGCTCGGAGGTAGAATGCCCCTGGGTTTAATCCCCAGTACTGCAAAAATAAATAAATAAATAAATAAATAAATAAATAAATAAATAAATGTGTTTCGTAGAGTGTAAACTTGGTTTCCAACCAGGCACAGTAATAAATGCCTGTAAGTCCAGTACTCAGGAGGCTGAGCCAGGAGGTTTGCAGCCAGCCTCAGCCACTAATGAGACCCTGTTTCAAAATGAAAAAAAAAAATCAGGGCTGGGATGAAGCTCAGAGGTGGAACACCCCGGGTTCAATCCCCACATAAAAAATTTTGGGGGGAAGATGAGTTAAGGACCAAGCATGTGACCTGAAGATCAAATGGAAGATATGGATTGAAATAGTATTCAAATATGGAAGAAAAAGTATCCAAAGGTAAAAATGCTGAGGGAAGACATCACAGACTTCAAGGATAGATCTAGGCGACCTGACCAGAGTACCAAATACCTTTGATAAAAGGACGGACCAGACAAAGGCAGTAACTAACCAAATAACATGAGAAAAACATATCAGAGCCTGAAAACCAAAGGACCTATTAAGCCCTAAGCAGAATTATTTTTAACTAAAAAAATAAAGCCTTACATCTGAGACATATCCTTGTTTTATCTTTGAATGTCAAAGACAAAATAATCTTCGAACTTCTAGACCTTAAAATGGATGGAACCAGAGTGAGTCGAAGTTCATGTTGACAGCCCAGGAAGATAGAAGGAGGCATAAGACCATTCGGAGACTGAAAAGAAAGGCTGGAAATTAAAAATGCCATGCAAGGAGCCGGCAGTCTTCTCCTGGGGGACAGGGTGGCTTATAGACATAAAAGAAAAAAAATGCATCCAGGCACGGTGGCACACGCCTGTGACCCCAGTACTTCAGAGACTTAGACAGGAGGATCGCGGGTTAGAGGCCAGCCTCTGCAATTTAGCAAGACCCTCAGCAACTTAGTGAGGCACTATTTCAAAATAAAACATAACATAGAACTGGGCTTGGAACTCAGAGGTCGAATGCCCCTGGGTTCAGTCACCGTACCACACACACAAAGAAATTCATGATATTCACCCTGTCTGTAGAAAATACCCGAATTATCCTAACCAAAACCAAACAAAAACAATAATAATAGCCACAAAAAATAAGCAAATTAGATCTGGGGCCTTTAGATGAGGAAAAGGATGGGGAGATAAAACCTACAGTTATATGTCATTAAATCCAAACAGTTCAGAAATAAAATGACTTGTAACATATGTTATATAAGGTTCTTGAAACATACTCACTACCAAGGAAAGGCTAAAAATCATCTAGAACTGAAAATACTAAGTTATGCCTTCCAAACTTGAAAGTTGAGGGGGCAGGGTCCTGGTGCAGAGGAAGAAATAAAGCTATTCCGAAGTTTTATGTTTGGGAAAAAATAGATATAGAAACAGCTAGGTAAGTGAGTTCCCTGGAGAAATGAATAGTTGATATTTTGTTTTTATATAGTGCTAATGTATAATAGTAAGTGTGTTGAATATGGGGAAGAAAACGATCCATGAAAAGGAGATGGAGAGTAGAAAACAAATAAACAACACCAACAAAAAGAAGTGGATACCAATTTGATCAAAGAGCAAAAATGAGGAAGAAACGGAAAGGAAGTAATAAAAAGAACCAGGCAATGTAAAATAAAATGGAAAGAATGAGACTAGGTAGACGCATTTTTGTGTGTGTGTGGTACTGGGGATTGAACCCAGGGGCATTCTACCTCCAAGCTACACCCTCAGCCCTATTTTTTATTTTGAAACAGGGTCTCACAAAGTTGCAGAGGGCCTTACTAAGTAGCTGAGGCTGGCCACGAACCCAGATCCTCCAGTCTCAGCCTCCCAAGTACTGGGATTACAAGCGTGCGCCACCACACTTGTAATCCATTTTTAAACTAAAGGCAGAAGACCTAATGTTCTAGTCAGCATTCTTGCAGCTATAATCTAAAAGATTGGCCATGTAATTTAGAGGAAAGAAGTTTATTTTTCTTATGGTTTCAGGTTCAGTCCATGTGAGGCTGGAGACCGTGGATTTCAGGGCATGGCGGTAGGAAGCAGAGGGAGGGAGAGCACATGGGCTGTGCTCCTCACATCATGGAGGCCAGAAACAAGAGAGAGAGCAGAGGGAGGAGGAATCAAATATAATATCAAGGCCGCACCCCAGGGACCCTCCAGCCACAGCCGCACCTCCAGCCACATCCTACCAGCCTACCGGGTACCGTCCAGGTAAATCCATTACAATGGATTTATCTACTCCTGGGATTACAAACCTCAAGACTCAATTACATCAGCTCCAAACACCAATTTATGAGCTCTTCAAGGGGACATCCTATATCTAACCATAACAACTAATTTCCCCTATTTTTTTTTTGTGTCTGTGTGTATTTGGTACTGGGGATTGAACCCAGGGGCGTTCTACCTCCGAGCTACACCCCCAGCCCTATTTTTCATTCTTTATTTTGAAACAGGGTCTCACTAAGTTGCAGAGGGACTCACTAAGTAGCTGAGGCTGGCGGTGAACCTGTGATCCTCCTCTCTCAGCCTCCCAAGTACTGGGATTACAAGTGTGCACCACCATGCCCAGCCCCAGCCCTATTTTTTATTTTTGATTTTGAAACAGTGTCTCACAAAGTTGCGGAGGACCTCACTAAGTAGCTGAGGCTGACTGTGAACCTGTGATCCTCCTGTCTCAGCCTCCCAAGTACTGGGATTACAAGAGAGTGCCACCACACCTGGCTTAATTTCCCCTATTAATAACAACAGAGATTGTTGGGATGACTTACAACCATACACACACCTCTCTTTTTCTCTCTCTCTTTCCCTTCCCTTCATATCTCTCTCTCTCTCTCTCTCACACACACACACACACACACACACACACACACACTGAGTAGTTCATGAGAAACACACTGTGTGGGAATACCTTTCTTTTGCCCTTTCAGATTCATTCTACCCCAGTGTTATGGTTTGGATTTAGAATCTCCCCCAGACCTCACAAGGCAGCCATGTTGGAGGCAGCACTGGTTGATGAGGAGGGATTCCTTGGTGCGTGGTCTTGGGGACTATATATATCTGCCCTCGCATGTTCTCTTTCTCTGCTCCCAGCCTCCATGATGTGAGAGCGGAGTCCCTTCCGTCATGCTCTCTCTGTTTCCTGCTGCTACGCCCTGAGCTCTCTAGACTTCACCTGGCCTAACATGGACTAAAAACTCTCAAACCTCCAGAACTGTGAACAAACAAATCTTCCTTCCACTATGTTGTGGTCGTCAGGTATTTTGGGTCACGGCAGTAAGAATGCTGACTGAGACCGTGGGATAGCTTTCCTTTGCCTTTCAGATTCCATCCACCCCTTTCTCCATCCTGTGGTCTGCTCTGAGTGGTTAACTTGCAGGAATTATAGTAACAGGGCTTTCTTTTCTCCTTGTTTCCACTTAAATTTACCCAACAAGGAATGATGAGGGAGATACCAGAAGGAGAGGAAGAATATGATCCTTCCTTATGAGGCCATCCTGGACTAGCTATGTCCCTTAACAAAATAAATAAATAAAATCCCTTAATTCTCCCCAGTTAACTGACTCTACTCAATTCTCTCCATTTCCAAACTTGATTCACCTCTCTGTCCCCTTATCCCTTTGGCCATAGAAGTAGCCATAGTTTAATTTCTCCTTGCTCAAGGTAACCACGCTATCCTTGTGAATCCTTCACACCCACACTTCATAATGAGTTTGCCATCTGTTTTCCTATCTGGAATTATCCTATTTTGAATGTGCCATCTGTTTTCTGTTGAGGCTTGGCTAATAATTGATTCCGGAAATGGCCCTAGGAAAAAAGAACCCTCCAAATGAGATTCTGGAATTGGGTTGGTCATGTATTCCTGAGTGAAAATAGAATATGAGCCAATCCATGAGCGTCAGTCATTCAAATCATCACCAGCGGGAGAAACAAGAAGAAATGTGGGGGGCGTGAGAAGAGAAAGACGTGCCCAGAGTTCACGAAGCTGCGACAGTTACTTTTTGTGGCAAAACGGAAATAATAAATATTAGGGAGACGCCAGGCTTCTTCTTGGGGCTCAGAGAGTGGACATAGAGACAGTAAATGCCACAGGAACACAGTAGAAGACATGTGTGGAAAACCAGGAGTCTCCACCGAAGCGCTGAAGGGTTTCTTTATCTCCTATAGTCCCAGGAGCGATGTGGCTGAGGGCTAAGCGCAGGCTGAGTTCAGGGTGATAGATGTACAACTCCAAGTACATGCTCAACCCCCCCAACCTCTTCAGCTACAGTAAGAACACCAGTGGAGAAAACTGAGCCCCTGACACCTGGGATGAGAGACGCGGACAAAACTAAGAACTGGGACAGCATTCCTTTGAACCTTCAATGTAGCAAGGGGCAGCCTCTCTCTCTTCCAAATATAAAGGAGTGATGGGGGCCATCTTAGCCCATGGAATGAGGTCACCATTTCGGCCCAGCTTAACCATGTACACGGTACACGCTAAGTGGAAATTGTCCGCACGCAGACAAGCTTCCTTGGACCGGATGGGATCAAAAGCTGGACATTGATGACCTCCTATTCTCCCTGAAACGTTCACCTTGCCACTCCCTGGTCTTAACTTGTGATCTTCTTCCCATTTGCTTTGTTTGAACCTCTATATAAGAAAGGCCTTGATTACATAAGGCAGGAGAATTTGTCATCTTGGATCTCCTCCCCAACCCCCCCAATTATTAAATTCTCTCCAAATTATTATATCAGACTTCATATCGGTATTGTGCAAGGAGACTATTGATCAGGAAGCTGCCTGGTGCAGCGACCTTCCGTGGCAGGAACCACGGAACAATCTTCAGGATGTTAGAAAAAAAAAATTCTCTGGACCAAAAAAAAAAAAAAGGCAAGGAGACCCTCAGTGTCCATCAACTATGTTACTCCTTCATGTGGTCGAGAAAGAGAAGAATGGGGGGACACATTTAAGAGGCCAGCATAACTGTGACAAACTCAGTGTGATCGCTAAAAATGAAGCCGTAGTCACTGCCCTAGGTTCAAGAATTTTCATGCTGATAATTCCGAGTCTGGAAGATTCAAAGACCGAGGGATGCCAAGTTTTGCGGAATCTGCTGCAGAAGCCATATTGCTCTACCTAGGGACACTGACAACCAGATGTTTAAAACCATCGACAGCTTCAGTTCAGAATGTCTTGGGAAGGGTGCTCCTGCTGGAATGAGTCTAAGGCTGAGGACAAAGCACCACCAGGAGGTCGGGCTCACAGACTTGAAATATTCCGAAGCAGAGACAAATGTCTGCAGGCAGAGAGCGCAGCATCCTTAAGCTGCGGGCTCTTGCTGAAGATGCAGGAAGACAGGAGAGGGGATCAGACGAGCAAAGGCAGCAGTTCTGTGGCCCCTTCAACTTCCTCGCCACAAAGAAGCCACAAAGAAGCCCGTTCACAAGAAGAAACAAGGCTCTGTCATCAAAAAGGAGACACCGTTCCACTCAACACTGGAATGTTTGGAAGAAACCTCAAAAGAGAAATAGAAATTATAAGTTTACAATGGACCTAATGGATCGTGAGAAAAAAGGGTACTACAAGTGAGACATGGTGACTCAGCTGGGCACCCTGACAGATGTCACAAGACAGAAATGTCCCGAATACTACTCCCTGTGAAATATGGGAAGGTGCTGGTGTAGCATAGAAGAAATAAATAGGGAGACAGGAGACAGGAAGGAAAAGTAAAATATAACTTTATAATAAGAACCTGGAGCTGAAGTGCTTCACCCTTTAAGCCCCAAACCAGTTCTCTTTCCCAGGCCTGTCTCTCCCAATTTTCTGGGAAATCTGTGGATCCTAGAGTTAACTGGACATGACTACAATTATTTGAGAAACCTATAATTTTAGGACACTTTCCAGTTAATCAGATAATGAAGACCTCGATCAGCCTGAGGATCTTAAGGATGACCAGACCACCGGAAACTGCCTCAGGAACTACCAAACCAAGATCATCCTCATACACCTCCGCTAGCCCACCCCTCACGCAAGTCCTCTGTAAGAAAAGAGCCCTAGCCAGGTGTGGTGGTGCACACTTGTCATCCAGTACTTGGGAGGCTGAGACAGGAGGATCCGGGTTCGCGGCCAGCCTCAGCTACTTAGTGAGGCCCTCTGCAACTTAGTGAGACCCTGTTTCAAAATAAAGAATAAAAAATAGGGCTGGGGGTGGAGCTCGGAGGTAGAATGCCCCTGAGTTCAATCTCTAGTACCGAAAAAAAAAAAGCCCTGCACTCCCCAAAATGCCTTTCTCATTTTGAGGTGGCCCTTGTTCTCTCTTGAATGTGTATTTCCTCCTTTTCCCAAATAAACCTCTGTCCATGTCTCTGACTGGCGCATGCTGAAATTCTTTTCTGTCACGTTAGCCAAGGAAGGACCCACTGATCCTGAGTTTCTGAGTTGAGGAATCAACCGGTCACCCCCAACAGTGCCAGAATTACTTGATGAGAGATTCCTCAGAAACTATGTTCTGTTCTCAGGCCTTGGGTTGTGTCCAACTAGCACAAGAGTCTGACATGAATTCTAGAACCTGAGATCTCAACCATTTTTCTCTCACATTTTCCCTGTCTATACTCTTTTTTTCGGTAGACCATTTAAGTTTCTACTAGAACTGCGTACTGAGTTTTGGAAATATAGTTTCACTGTGGGTAGTTTATTACTGGAGGGCAAAGGTGATTCTTGTTTATTTTCTCAATATTTTATGGGGGGGTTCAGATTCTGTGGTAACTTACAAGTCCTAACAGACCCTCAAACATTCTACAAATGCAGGATGTATCAAAGTGTTTGGTTTATTTTGCTTTGGATTGTAGTCAGCCCTTTGCATCTGCAGGGTCTGTATCCATAGATTCAACCAAACAGAAATTGCAAGTATTCAAAGTAATTCCTCTAGGTTCCACCTCTGCCTCTAGGAGGCGGGGCCTAGTGGGAGGAAGTTAGGTCATTGGGAGCATGCTTTTGAAGGGGCTATGAAGATCCCCACCTCTCTCCCTCTCTCTTCATCTCCTTGCTTCCTAGTTCTTAGGAGGTGAACAGGCCTCTTCAGCCACGTGCCCCCACCATGATGTATTGAGCTGTCACAGACCCAGAGGTGACTATGGACTAAAATCTCTTCATCCATGAGACCCCATAAACCTTTCCTCCTTTTAAATTGATTATCTCAGGTATTTTGACACAGTGACGAAAAGCTGACTAACACATTGCCCTATCTACTTTCCACCCTTGTATGTGGAAGTCTGAAATCTTAGCTGTTCAAGCCCTCCCCTTCCCTTTAAGAGTATACAGACTCTGTATACAGACCATGGATGGAGAAAGGAGGGCAGGAACTGGATTGTTTAATTAACACTTTCTAATTGGAAAGTTTTTGTAAGTGAAAATCTGATTCTCCGGGTTAATTTTGCTTATAAAACTTTGCCAATTAAAACCTAATGGAATAGAACTAAAAAAAAATTAAGGCTTTGAAAAATTCCCTAACACCACAATGGAGAACTGTTAGGTAGGGTTCTATTTTTTCAGAAAGTTTACTGCTAGGAAAATCTCATAACTTGTTTAATCCCCTGCAGATGGGAAAAGCAGTTTAAGGTAGAGATGGAGAAGGCTGCTGGAAATCTTTTGCAAAAAGCAAAGGGAGAGAATTCTCTGTTGTTGTGAAGCATTTAACTGTTCATAGCTTAAGGAAGACCCACAGCTTTGGTTACACGTATGGTATAATACCGATTAGGACTTGGCCCCTGCCCCAAATTCTAAGACTGTGTAGGTTTTATTTCTTTTACAAGAATTGAAGAATAGAATCAGAAGAGCTTTTTATTGTTGTTTGTTTGGGTTTTTGGGGGGATAGGGGGTGGTACTAGGGATTGAACCCAGGGGCATTCTACCTCTGAACTACACCACCAGCCCTATTTTATTTTTTGTTATGAAACAGGGTCTTGCTAGGTTGCTGAGGGTCTCCTCAAACCTACTATCCTCATGTCCCAGCCTCCCAAGTACTGGGATTATAGGTGTGTGCTATCATGCCCAGCTCAAAAAAGTTTTAATAAATAAATATAACAAAAGAAATGGTTACGTAGGAGCACAGGGAATGAATTTATTACTAGACCTTCCTGCTTCCCAAGCTCTGACAAAAACAGAGATATAATGTTATTAAGTTAATCATACTTTTAAAGCAGAAATCAGTTCCTGATGATAGTTTGGACTTTCAGTCAACACAATTAGAATGCAGACTCACAGCAAGAAATGTGCATTAAGTGGTTTATTAATTATTAAAAAAGAGCAATTTCTGAATAGTTCATTTAAAACGATTTTTTTCAACCTAGGTTACTTTTAAAAGAATTGAAAATGTTTTGGAATGAACCGTGGTTTGGGTAAGCCCAGAATTCCCACCCTAGCTTTTGGTTTTCAACAGGTATCCTTCCTCTTTTTTGGGGATCCCTACCTCCCACTCCTAGGGAGCTGGTATTCACAGAACACTGTGCTCAGGGGCAGATGCCTGGTGTCAGCCAGGTCGATTCAACACACACAAGACTGAACACCACGAGTCTGAAAGATGGGCAAGGCCCGCTCATCTGCCTGGGGTCTTTTCATGAATATGGAGAATAATCCTGAATATGGAGAAAAGTCCCCGTTCTCTCCTTTCTCTGTAGCTTCTCACTCAGAACACAGCTGCCTGTTCTGTTTCTTTTGCCATGTGACGAGGAACTTGACGGAGAAAGACAAAAACAACCTGGCACACACACACACACACACACACACACACACACACACACACACGTGTAGAGGGGAGATAGATGGTCTGATGAGATCACTCAAGACCGCGTCTGTCAGTCCTTGCATCCAGTCCGTCCTGAGCCCCCTTGTGTGACCCACCAAGACTCTTTATATATGTTTTCTTAGTATGAGTTAAGTTTTTGTCTTTGAAGCCAAGAGCCCTGACTAAATAGGAGCTAATTCCCTTGTAATATACATGACTCAGGTTTTATATAAGAAATAAAATGTATATGTGTGTGTGTGTGTGTGTGTGTGTGTGTGTGTGTACGTGTGTGAATAGGAAGCACAATTTTTTCTCCTCCCCCCCAAAATAAATAAAATGATCAGTTAGAAAAGATGGTGTGATATTTTCAAATCTTTACAAAGCCTCTAATATTGTGTTTGCTTTTTCAGTCACCTTCATTTGAACAACATATCATTTGGGAAAGATGCAGCCTGAAAAAGCTTATTTTGGGATCTTTCTTTTTTTTTTTTTTTGCGGTACCGGGGATTGAACGCAGGGGCGTTCTACCTCCGCGCTACGCCCCCGGCCCAATTTTTTTATGCTTTATTTTTGAAACCGGGTCTCACGAAGTTGTGGAGGGTCTCACTAGGTAGAGAGAGAGAGAGAGAGAGAGAGAGAGAGAGATCAATCCATCGATCGATTGCGCACGCACGCATGCGCGCTGAGGCTGGCCGCGAACCCGGATCCTCCGGTCTCCGCCTCCCAAAGTACTGGGATTACAAGCGTGCGCCACCACGCCCGGCATATTTTGGGATCTTTCTAACGGGCACCTGACATAATCTATAAAAACGTAAAAGAGGCAAAGAAATGTAAACAGACCCAGTTCCTGGGGTTATCGGGTTTTTTCTTTTTCTTTTAAAGAAAAACAAAGCCATTCAAATATTGTTTTTAAAACAGCAAACAGTGAGTGATTATGTTGCAGAGATTACACAAAACATGAATGAGGAAAGAAAGAAACAAACAAAAAGTTGTACTTATGTTATGAAAATGTGAGTTTATGGCGTGGGACAAGTATCTTAGTGTCACCATTATGCATAGCTTCCGAGAGTGTGTCAGCTCAGAGAGGAAGCAGGGACGCTGTTTTCTGAGAAACCTTGTTTGCTGAGTCAAGGAAATGTGGTTTAATGACCAGGAGGACATTGACACATGGGAAAAATTTAGATATCATGTCTCACTTATTGTGAATGCGAAAGGGAAGTATTTCTAAATGAAAAGACTACTTTACATAGTATGTACTTTCAATATCATCTTACCTAGCTGAGTGTGGTGACGCATACCCATAATTCCAGTACTTGTGAGGCTGAGACAGGAGGATCACAGGTTTGAGGCCAGCCTCAGCTACTTGGCGAGATTCTCAGCAACTTAGTGAGACCCTGTTTCAAAATAAAAAATACAAAAGGGGGTGTAGCTTGGAGGTAGAATGCCCCTGGATTCAATCCTCAGTACCAAAAAAATTACCTAATTAGTTAATTGGTGGGCATAGAGTTTTTTTCCCCATATTTATCACTAAGTTTAATTGACCAACTTTTTTTTTTGCGGTACTGGGGATTGAACCCAGGGGCATTCTACCTCTGAGCTCCACCCCCAGCCCTATTTTTTTTTTTGTTCTTTATTTTGAAACAGGGTCTCACCAAGTTGCGGTGGGCCTCAGTAATTAGCTGACACTGGCCACGAACCTGGATCCTCCAGTCTCAGCCTCCCAAGTACTGGGATTACAAGCGTGCGCTACGACGCCCAGTTTTTTTTGTTTGTTTGTTTAATGCTGTCATTGGGAACGTGGAGAATCAACCACATTATATTTGAGCACATGCACTGGACATATTACAGGTATTGGTCATGTACTTTGGAGGAGAAAAGGAGACTCCAAGGGACCAGAAACATGGCGGTAGCTTGACCGTTCATCTCATGAGAGTCACCGGGTAACCCACAGTTTGTGAGCTTGGACGCCACCCGGAATGGTTCTTGGGGGGAGGTTTCTCTGGTTTCCCCTAAGGCAAATTTAAAGGCAACTGCTGACAGGCAGGGCCAAGAAAAATATTATAAAGAAGCACTTAGCGCATAAATAAAATCCAGCCCCAGTCGCCCCTCATCTGGATCCTGATTTGCCTGTGGCCAGAGCACAATGCGGGGGACTCACCCTCCACAGCCCCCCTCCAGCGTTCAAGTGAGTTGAGCCCGGCAGGTGAGTCCACAGCCTTGGACTCCTGCATAATGAAGGATGGGAAGGAAAAGGAAAAGGATGGAAAGAGAGCGAGGCGAAGGCAGATCCTAGAAATACCACCCCACGCCGCTGCTCCCTGGACCTTGTTAACTGTTTCCCCAGCTGTGTCTGTCCCCACCGCCACCCCCATCGGCATCATTACTGCTGGGATTCATACTCATTAGTACAGACCCACCGCATCCACTGTGTGTAAGCGCCTGTGCCAAGCCCGGGGCTACACACTCCAGCGCCCCCTGTTGCTTATTGACCACTAGTTAGTGGATATCACTGTGTTCAATTTAATTTAATCTATTTATTTATTTATTTTGGTACTGGGGATTGAACCCAGGGGCATTCTACCTCTGAACGACACTCTCAGCCCTTCTGTACTTTTATTATTTTGAAACAGAGTCTCACTAAGTTGCTGAGGGTCTCGCTACGTTGCTGAGGCTGTCCTTGAACCTAGGATCCTCCTGTCTCAGCCTCCCAAGTACTGGGATTATTGGTGTGTGCCACTGCGCTGGGCTTCATACTCTGCACTTTCTTGAGTCTTTGTAGGATGTCTGGGTTAAGTCAGGATTCCTATTCCACCAAAGTGAGTTAAAAACTCAAGTACAATTGTCCCTCCATAATTGAGGTGGATGGGACCCAGGTCCCCCACCCACCGAGACCAAAATTCACAATGCTCAAATCCTTCATATAAAATGGTGCAGCATTTGCATATCAACTAGGCACATCTTCCTATAGACGTCAAATGATCTCTAGATTGCTTCTAATACACTTAAAACATTTAATACAACATAAATGCTATATAAATAGTTGTTAAGCTGTATTGCTTAGGAATAATGACAAGAAAAAAAGTTTGTTGATTCCATATCAACAGATGAATGAATTACAAAACTGTGATCTATGCCCACAGTGGAGTTTTACTCAGCCATGAAAAAGAACAAAATTATGTTATTTGCAGGAAAATGGATGGAACTAGAGATTATGATGCTAAGTGAGACCAGCCAGTCTCAGCGAATAGCTGTATATTTTCTGTCGTATGTGGAAGATAGAGAGAAATTGGGTAACAAGTGAGACTTCAGATAGAGGAGGAGAGATTCCCATGGTGCGATAAAGGGGGTTTAGGGGAGGTAAGAGGAGGGGAAGGAGATATAATGAAGGTAACAGTTTAAATAATAAATAATGCTATGTACATATGCGAAAGTATCAATACCAGTCTCAGTGACATGTGCGGGGAAGGGGAGGGAGTGGGGGGTCTGTGTGCTGTGTGTTCCTATCACTCTAGACCTCATTATGATGTATAATTACAATAAACCAATAAAAGTATACTTTTTAAAAAGTTTGTACAGGTTGAGTGTTGACAAATATTTTTGCTGCCAGGTTGGTTGAATTCAAGGATGCCAAACTCACGGGTATCGGAGGTAGATGGTACACACTCCCCTAGTCTTGTACATCACAGCTTTGCTGAGCCGCTGTCCTCATTTTCCTGACCTTCAGGGCTCCAACTTGGGTCCGGTACTAAGGAGCCGCAGCTGGATGGGGAGGAGGCAGGGTTAGCCCAATTATGGGGTGCAGCGTGGGTACCCCTGGCTTCATGGGGCGCCAGGACAGGGTACTCAGCGAGGGAAGTCTGACGGTGGGCACAGGGCAAACCAAGATCCAAGAGGCCCTAACAGCAGAGCCCGTGAGTCACTGAGGCAGGACAGAGCGGAAAGGCGCAGGACGGTCAGCTCAGGTGGCAGAACCGATGAGCTTCCCAGACTGCAGCTCCGGGCCAGCCCGCGCCACACCGGCCGCTCTGCACCCCTCGGCGTGGGTCTACTCTCTGGAGGAAGCACTCCTGCCCCCGAGTTGCAGGACTCAGCCTTCTCCTTTCAGTTCCAGTGAGGCCCAGGGAGAGCGGAAGTCCTCACTCCTCCCACGCGGAAAGGTGGCCTCTGTTCATCTCTACAGACTGGATGTAAAGTGTCTGCCTCCCTTTCTTGTTACTTTCACTCCTAAGCCAGGCACAGTGGCAGAGGCCTATAACCCCAGTACTTGGAAGGCTGAAACAGGAGGACCACAGGTTCAAAACCAGCCTCAGCAACTTATCGAGACCCTCAGCACCTTAGTGAGACCCAGTTTCAAAATAAAAACTAAACATAGGGCTGTGGGTGTAGCTCAGAGGTAGAATGCCCCTGGGTTCAATCCCCAGCACCATTAAAAAAAAAAAAGTCTATTAGTTTCACTCCTATTTGGAGTCTCCTCTGCCTGGACACAGGTTTATGTAGGTTTGTTTTTGGGGAGTTCTTTGGTTTTCTATCAGATGACTGAGTTGAAGAGGGGCAAAAAGACATTCAGCTCTGATTTAGGCTAACCTACTGGTAACAGATCTTGTAAAAACTGTAGGCAAACATTTAGACGCTGTATTTTTTTATTTTTTTTTATTTTTTATTTTTTTGGTTACTGAAGGTTGAACCCAAGGTCATTCTACCTCTGAGCTACATCCCCAATCCTTTTATTTTTTATTTTGAAACAGGGTCTTGTTAAGTTGCTGAGATTCTCGCTAAACTGATGAGGCTGGCCTTGAACTTGTGATCCTCCTCTTTCAGCCTCCCAAGGACTGGGATTACAGGTGTGGGCCATGTGCCCCAGCTGATCTTTGGTTTCCCTAGCAAGTGCAAGGCCTCCCATTGCCTTCCATCTGTACATAACCCTTGAACACTTCTTTCTTTCAACAGTTTCAAATCATACTTTTATTTTAATTAATCTCTGCAGCTTTTCTTTTCTTTCTTTTTTTTTTTTTTTTGCTGTACTGGGGATGGAACCCAGGGGCATTCTAACTCCGAGCTACAACCCTAGCCCTAATTTTTTTTATTCCTTATTTTTAAACAGGGTCTCACTAAGTTGCGGAGGGCCTCACTAAGTAGCTGAGGCTGGCCACGAACCCGGATCCTCCGGTCTCAGCCTCCCAAATACTGGGATTACACTCATGCGCCCCCACGCCCGGCTTCTCTCTGTAGCTTTCAAAAAGGCTCTGTACCGGCTTCCTGGTCATTTTTGCAGTACCTGTCATTTTTCATCAATGTCTAGTAGGGTCTACCTGTTGAAATGCCGTATTTTCCTTTTTATCTTTATTCTATTTAGCTTAACATCAATAATACTATTTTTAAGTCTAATGTATTAAATTGTTTCTCACAATATTTACTTCTTTTTTGGCTGATATGAGAGTAAATATATAACTTGCTAAAAACTGTTTTGTTAAATTAGCAATTTAAATCTTCCATATATATGTACTATAAAACTTAATAATTGAAGAAATTTTTTAAATTCCAAATTATGTGTATATTCTATGTGACTTCATAAATGTAACATAGTAAATGCTTGGGAAATATTTGCTCAATTAATTAAATGAAGGAAATGAAAACATCCACCACTCAATTGCTTTACGGTTTGGGGTTGGTCAGGTAACTTTGAGCCTCGGTTATTTCTCTCGTGATATGTTATAAGCATCAAGTGTCATAAATATTCAGAAAATGCTTTTCAGAATGTTAAACTGTAACTAGTCACAGTGGTGTATGCCTGTAATTCCAGTACTTGGGAGGTTGAGATGGGAGGATCTCAGGTTTGAGGCCAACTTCAACAATTTAGCAAGACCCTTAGCAACTTAGAGAGACCCTGTTTCAAAAAAAAAAAATTAAAGAGCTGGGGGTATAACTCAAAGGTAGAATGCCCCGGGTCCAATTCCCAATATAAAAACAAACAAAAAAATCATTAAACTGTAAATAGAGCCAGGCGTGGTGGCGCACGCTTGTAATCCTAGTTAGTACTTGGGAGGCTGAGACCGGAGGATCTGGGTTCACGGCCAGCCTCAACTACTTACTGAGGCCCTCCGCAACTTAGTGAGACCCTGTTTCAAAATAGAATAAAAAAATAGGGCTGGGGGTGTAGCTCGGAGGTAGAATGCCCCTGGGCTCAATCCCCAGCACCACACACACAAAAAAGAAAAGAAACATGCCCATAAGCCATTTGAGTCCACCTGAAAGAGGTGGACAGAATTCTGCTTCTTCTCTGTCTGCAAACAGAAAACAGGTAAGAAACCTGCCTGAGTTCACTTCTTTCATGCCCTGCTCCACACACTGTTTCTGTCTTTCTTATGATGGGCAAACTATGACGGAATGTTGAAAAACTTCTCCAGGGCATGTTTAGTCAGCCAACCATGCAGGAAGCATTAGCTACTGCATGATATGCGCTTTGCTCTTAAAAAAGAAAAATCCCTTTTCACATGCCTTTGCATTCCATTTTTTTTTTTTTTTTTTTTTTTGCGGAACCGGGGATTGAACCCAGGGGCGTTCTACCTCCGTGCTACGCCCCCGGCCCTATTTTTTATACTTTATTTTGAAACCGGGTCTCAAGAAGTTGCGGAGGGCCTCACTAAGTAGAGCGAGAGGGGGGGGGGGAGCTGAGGCTGGCCGTGAACCCGGATCCTCCGGTCTCTGCCTCCCAAAGTACTGGGATTACAAGTGTGCGCCACCACGCCCGGCATTGCATTCCATTTTTAATTCTCAGTGCCACTCTAGAAATTTGCATGTACTGTGACTATAATTTTAAAAAGATGAAGAAGAGAGAGAAAGTTTATTGGAAGGCTAGCTTTGAAGAAAGAGAAAATGAGAGCCATCCTTTGGAGAAAATAGTTATAGGCTATGAGGAAAAGCTGAGGAGAGAAATCCTCTTTCCTTGCTGTATCAGTTAGCTAGTGTCGCATAACAAATCTCCCCTCAAACAGTGAACATTTGGCATGCTCACTACTCGGCCAGTCAGCTGCATGGACCTCCTGATTTGTGCCAGGATTCCTGATGCAAGTTATCCAAGGATAGTTTTAGGTCACTAGGGTGCCAGGGTAGGATGGCCTCGTTCATATATCTGCAGTTGCTTGACTGTTCCTGGGGCAGCAATGGGTTGATTAGGCCATGTGTCTCCCAGCACCCAGCAGGCTAGCCCAGGCTTGCACACAAAACCCTGCAGGTTTCCAAGTGAGCAGAAGCATACAAAGTCTGCAGAGACCTACACTGTGATGGGGTTCAGGACATGCTACCCCCAAATATGGCACCTTGGCACTTGAGAACAGAGCAGAAGCAGGACCATCACTCTTACCTTCCCCTCGCCCTGCTCCCGTGAAGCAAGCCAACCAACAGGGCTGAGCTTCCCCCGAAGTAGATCCTAAAACCCTCATCCCTGAGTTGTCCTCCCTGTCTATACCTACAGGAAAAAGAACATCCTTAGTTCTTGAAGACACAGAGACACCAGGAAGAATCTGAACAAACAGACCTTACCACCTTGCCCCAGCTGATTACCTTTAGCCCCCACCCTGTCCAATCACATTTCCTCCATTGTCTGCATTCTTCATCAAACTCCACCCTCCAAGTCTGTAGCTTCTCCAGCTTTTGGGGGATCTTCATTTCCGAAGGCTTTGGGGTCAAGTACAACTTACCTGAAATGTTTATCCTTTGTGCTTGTTAATCTGTCTTTTGTTAGAGATAACTCAGCCGTATACTTAGTGACGGGTAAGGAAAGGAATCCTTGCTCCCGGGCCGCCCGGGGAGCTGGCACAGCATCCTTTCTGCTGCTCGCTAGTAGCAAGAGTGAGTCACAAGCCGGGCGAAACCCCAGGAGTGAGGATATAAATTCCATGTCCTCCTGGAGGAGCCGGAAAGTCACAGTACAGAGGACAGGGACTCAGGGAAGGGGACAAGGTTGTTTCCATGGCTACGGTCAATGCCCTATGCTTGGCTTTCATGCAATGTAACCGAAGTTCTACCTAAGTCTGGCTGTATTTTTCATAGGGTGTACAAGTTTGAATGTATGGGCTCTTCTGGATTTCCAATAGGCAAAGGGCTCTGGAAAATCCCCCCAATATTAGAAAACCTATAGGGTGAAGGCTTCTCTGATCCCCCATGGAGCTTAGCGCTCCAACATCAGGAATCAAGTATTTATTGAGCGCCCACCCAATGTGCCTGGCACGGGGGTGCAGTGATGAGCCACAGACATGGTCCCTGACGAAAGACACACGTCGTCCCCAGGGGTCTCTTGCACAAGTCCCGGCCATGCACAGTGACACAGCTTATTCTGAGCTAAAGATGCTTGGGAATCAACGACCGCAGGAAGAGACCTTTTCTGAACCCTATTTAGGTTCCTAAAAGCAAAGACTGCTCAAAGAATTCAGCTGTCAGAAATCTCCTCCCTAGGAGCTAGGCAGCCAGGGAAGACAGACTCTTACCAAAGAAGACAAGAGAAACCAGTGCCAGGCAGAAGTCCCTCCGCAGACGTTTTTATAAAACTACCAGGTCTCCCGCGCACTCTCCTGAGGACCCGTTTATTCTTCACATAAGTCTTTATTCTCCCAGAAGTGCCCCTGCCCTTCTCTATTCTCTATTTAGATGGCATATAGGCCTCCAATTCCCAACGCCTGCCTGAGTTCCCCCCTCCCTCCCTCCCCTCTCCCCCT
>PVJS01025469.1:0-27836 GCA_004027185.1 Glis glis
GAGGCCCTCCACAACTTAGTGAGACCCTGTTTCAAAATAAAGAATAAAAATAGGGCTGGGGGTGTAGCTTGGAGGTAGAATTCCCCTGGGTTTAATCCCCAGTACAAGAAAGAGAGTAAAAGGAAGAAAGAAAAGAAAAGAGAAGAGGAGAGGAGAGGAGAGGAGAGGAGAGGAGAGGAGAGGAGAGGAGAAGAGAAGAGAAGAGAAGAGAAGAGAAGAGAAGAGAAGAGAAGAGAAGAGAGAGAAAGAGAGAGAGAGAGGAAGGAAGGAAGGAAGGAAGGAAGGAAGGAAGGAAGGAAGGAAGGAAAAGAAAAGAAAGAAAGGAGCAAATGGAGAAAGAAAATAAATTTAATGCAGAGCAAACTGGGGAGGAGGAACTAGATTATTCTCTGGTCCTACAAAAGTGGTTACAGTTTATAGAAATCAACTGAGATGTCCATATGTAGATTTAGCTAGGTTCTGCTTAGCCAAAGAATATGTTAGTTTTAATTTTCGTCGTGTCTATACTCAGAATGAGGAAGATGTTATTTTCAGCGTGAGGAAATTCAGGAGCTATTTCATTAATAATTTTTATTTTATTTTATTGTGGTTCTGGAGACTGAACCCAGGGGCATTCTACCTCCAAGTTATACCCCCAGCCCTTCTTGTTTTTATTTTAAAACAGGATCTTGGCCTCCAATCTGTGATCCTCCTGTCTCAGACTCCCAAGTACTGGGATTATAGGTGTGTTCCAGCATGCCTGCCAGGCTTAGTATCTTATTTTTATATCATTTTCTTTAATAAGCATATATTACTTTTACAATCAGTAATAAATGCAGAATTTTATTAAATAATCAAAGGAAGTTTTAAAATGCCATGAGTTTAGACTTTCAAATCGGCCAAATAACTTAAACTTACTGAGGTTCAGTTTCTTTCTCAGACAAATTCACAAACTTGGCCTAAATGGCTTCTGCCCTTTTAGGTGTGGTTTCACAAAAAAAAAAAAGAAAGAGAGAGAAAGCGAGAGAAAGAACCAGAAGCACTTTGACCTCATTTTCTGGTTTAGGGACACTGGAAACTACAGTAGTTAAAAGCAGCAGTTTGCTGGGCATGGTGGCGCACGCTTGTCATCCCAGTACTTGGGAGGCTGAGACAGGAGGATCACAGGTTCGCAGCTAGCCTCAGCTACTTAGTGAGGCCCTCTGCAACTTAGCAAGACCCTGTTTCAAAATAAAGAATAAAAAATAGGGCTGGGGGTGTAGCTTGGAGGTAGAATTCCCCTGGGTTCAACCCCCAGTACCGCACAAAAAGAAAGAAAGAAAGAAAGAAAGAAAGAAAGAAAGAAAGAAAGAAAGAAAGAAAGAAAGAAAGAAAGAAAGAAAAGGGAGGGACGCTACGGGGAACCTGGAGACTGAAGTCCCTGTGCTGACTGCTCACCAGCAATGCTGGGCCTTGACGCTCCTATCTTGTCGATGGGTCACAACTGAAGAGAAACTGGACTCCTTCCCTTCCAGCTGTGCTCAGCAAGCTCCCTCTCTCTCTCTCTCTCTCTCCCTCTCTCTCTCCCTCTCTCTCTCTCTCTCTCTCTCTCCCCCCCCATTCAGACGGCTCTTAGACCTGGCAATTGCTCCCGAGAGAACAGCTCCGCGTCAGCCTCAATTAGACCAGCGAACGCTCATTCGCAGTATTTGTTTTTGGAGACACTGGAAGCCGGTGGAACCGTGGTATAAGGAAACCACATACCAAAGACACTATTCTCTGCCATTTTACAGGATCGGTGAGTCAGGGCCAGGGCTCGTGACTGTCAGCCTCGCCTTGTCTGGGCCACAGAGCAGCTTCTCTCGTGGACTTGCTGTCTCAGGGAGCATGCTTTGGACCCAGTTGGGGTCAGGATATGTACCTGGGTATGGGTACAGAAAGAAGTTAGAGGGGTGCCCAGGCTCCTTACACTCCTCCTTCCCTAGCTCCCTGCATCTGAGCCCCCGGAGATCAAAACGCAGGTGCCGGGCACGGTGGCAGGTGCCAGTCATTCCAGTACTTGGGAGGCTGAGACAGGAGGATCGCAGGTTCAAGGCCAGCCTCAGCAACTTAGTGAGATCCTGATTCAAAACAAAAATAAAAACAGGGCTGGGGGTGTAGGTTAGAGAGAATGTCCCTGGGTTCAGTACTCAGTACCAAGAGAGAAAAAGGGGGGGAAAGAGAAAATGAAAATGTGGCGTGTCATGATGAAGCAGACTCCAATCTGAGCACTCTTCCCCGAGTCCCCCCGCCACACCACAAGACCCGGGCTAAGTATGTTGGTGAGGAGACTTTTTGCTCATTCTCTATTTATTTGTTTGTTTATTTATTTATTTATTTGTTTATTTATTTGTTTTGGTGGCACTGGGGATTGAACCTAGGAACATTCCACCTCTGAGCCACACCGCCCAGCCCTTTTTATTTTTTATTTTGAAACAGGGTCTCAGTTTTTCTTTTTCTTTCTTTCTGTGTGTGTGTGTGTGTGTGTGTGTGTGTGTGTGTGTGTGTATGTGTGGTACTGGGGGTTGAACCCAGGGGCCTTCTACCTCCAAGCTAAACCTTCAGCCTTTTTAAATCTTTTATTGGGAAACAGGGTTTTGCTAAGTTGCTGAGATCCTTGCTAAGTTGCTGAGGCTGGCCTCAAATCTCAATCCTCCTGTCTCAGCCTCCTGATACAGGCTTGCACCACCATGCCCGGCTTATTTTATTTTTCAACGATGCTTTTCAAAAGAGTCACTACCACACATCCACAGGAGTAATTATACTTTGTTGAATGGGAAGGAAATCTAAACAATTCTTTCCCGTGTTCTCTCTGTAAGATCTCCAATCTGTAGAGCACACATTTTGGATTTGGTAACATCCACTGTTCTCCGCTCAATCTACCTGGTTACACACATGTAGGGTGTATGATCCAGCCCCATTTAAAATCCCATAGCAAGGATCACAGCTGTCGAATAGATTCTCACACTTGTCAACTACTTTATTTCCCTGGAATGCAATATAATTCTCGAGAAGGCCATAATTGCTATTTGACTCCATAATGAACTGTGAAAAGTCATATGGTCACTGGCTACAGACAGGATCATACTTAAATAAAATATAATTTTAAGAAATCCTCCAGATGTAGCATTTCGAGTTATAATCCCTTCATTAATGAAATGGCTTTTATTCTTTTTATTTTTCTTTCTTTTTTCTCTCTCACTCGCTTGTTTTGTTTGTTGGGTTTTTTTTTTTTCCTTTTATGTGATACTGGAGATTGAACCAAAGCCATACCCCCAGCTCTATTTTATTTTTTATTTGAAACAGGGTCTTGCTAAGTTTCTGAGACTGGTCTTGAACCTGTGATCCTCCTGTCTCAGCTTCCCAAGAATTACAGGTGTGTGCCACCATGTCTGACTGTTTTTGTTCTTAATATCAATAAATTTTTATTTCTTTGAACGCTGCTGAGATACCACATAGGGGAGAACAGAACAGGGAAAAGATTGGGTCTTTGAAGCTTAAGATCCTGGGTCAAATGTGGGCTCCACCTCATATGAGTTGTATGAACTTGGACAAATGAGTTAATCTCCTTGAGACGGTGATAATCTGAGTGCATTTCTGATGGTTATTGTGAACATCAGAGTTAATGTAAGTAAAACACTTCATAACATCATAATGTTTTGCTATAATGTGATTATCGACACATTCTGGTCTTTGCTTCATTGAACGATGAGTGCTATATTCAACCCGAGCTTTCCCTGAACCCTTCCCTTTAGATGAGCAGATCTGTTAGTGATAGTAGGCGAGAAGTGATGTTAGGAGATAACTCCAGTTAGGATGAATTCGGGATGACAACAACAATTTGATACAAAGTGGCTCATTAATCGTGTAGGACCACAAGGTTTGGGGGTCCAGAATTAGGCTGTCAAAAATGCAAATCTAGCTAGTGCACGCCTGTAATTCCAGTACACAGGAGGTTGAGATGGGAGGATCATAGGTTTAAGGCCAGCCTCAGCAATTTAGCGAGACTCTCAATAACTTAATGAGATCCTGTTTCAAAATAAAAAAAGGCTGGGGGTGTGGCTCAGAGGTAGAATACCCCTGGGTTCAATCCTCAATCCCCCCCCACAAAACAAAATTTAAAATTTATGTGACTCATTTCATCTTGTTTACATTTCAGCATAATTCAATAATAGACTGAACCAAAGAAATACCTTTTGACTGTGCCCCTTCCCCTATATATATATATATATATAATGTGTGTGATGTGTGTGTGTGTGTGTGTGTGTGTGTGTGTGTGTTGTACTGGGGATTGAACCTCGGGGAGTTCTACCTCTGAGCTACACCCCTGGCCCTATTTTATTTTTTAGTTTGAAACAAGGTCTCGCTAGGTTGCTGAGAGTCTCGCAGCATTGTCAACGCTGTCCTTTAACCTGCAGTCCTCTTGTCTCAGCCTCCCAAGTACTGGGATTACAAGTGTGCGCCACCATGCACAGCTCCTTTTCCATATTTTAAATATAGCCCTTTGCCTTAAATCCCATAACTTCTTTTGTTATTATGCATGGTGGCTAAAAGGACAGAGTGTTAAAATTTAGGAGCGAGTTGTCTTGAAATAAATTCTTAATTTGTTTTAAATTCCAGATTGGGACCAGAAATCAGCCACGGTTTCATCACATCCCAGACCACTCAATTCACTGCCAGAGCTCCACTGCTGTGAAGAGATGTGGCTTTGAAAGCAACGGCATTTAAACTAAAATAACCATGGCACCACAACAAAATAACTTTTGGCATTCTTGGAAGACTCTTAGACTAAGTTAATGGTAGCAGAACTTTTTATTGTTTTCTGGTATTGGGTATTGAACCCAAGGGCATTCTACCTTTGTGCTACACCCTCAGACTTTTTTATTTTTTATTTTGAAACAGGGTCTCAATAAGTTGCTGAGGCTGACCTCAAACCTGTGATCCTCCTGTCTCAGCCTCCCAAGTACTGGGATTATGGGCATTCGCCACCACCCCTGGCTGTCTTTTAGACTTTAAACTTTTAAAGGTCAAGGATTTTTCTGACTCATCCCTGTATCTTTGTCCTCCCCACTCCAAGCTACACTCCCAGCCCTTTTTATTTTTTAATTAATTAGTTAATTTTTTTGTGGTACTGGGTTTTGAACCCGGGGCATTCTACCTCCGAGCTACACCCCCAGCCCTATTTTATTCTTTATTTTGAAACAGGGTCTCAGCTGCAGAGGGCCTCACTAAGTAGCTGAGGCTGGCCGCGAACCTGCACTCCTCCTGTTTCAGCGCCCCAAGTACTGGGATTTCAAACGTGTACCACCACACCTGGCTCAGCCCTTTTTATTTTGAAACAGGGTCTCAGTAAATTGCTGAGGCTGGCCTCAAACCTGTGATCCTCCTGTCTCAGCCTCCCAAGTACTAGGATTACAGGTATGCACCACCATGTCCGGCTCATACATATCCTCTTAAACCATACTTAGTCTCCAAATAACAAGATCTCGATTCCACCGACATAATAAACTACAGTCATCCCTGTGACTCACAACTTCACTTCCTGCGGTTTCAGTTGCATGTGGCCAACCACAGTCAGAAATATTACCTGGAACATTCTAGAAGTAACCCGTCAATGTTAAACTGCGTGCCATCCTACTCAGCCCTGCCTGGGAGGTGAATCTTCCGACGGTCCAGTGTCTCCAGGTTGCACATGCCGCTGTATGTGTGCAGGTACATCGTCACTTAGTAGCTAGCTTGGTTGTCATTTTCGCTGCCACAGGAGATTGTGGTTTCAGATGTCCACTGGGGGTCTTGGAAAGTATCCCCCTGAGGATACGGGGGACTTCTATATCTCATGCACAACCAAGAATGCACTGCTCCCGTGCACTTACCTCCCAGATGAGGAGGTAAATCCCTTGAATACTTACTCTTCGTCTGACATCCTGTTCCTTAATTATTATCATGTAAAATCAAACAATACTCATACCAGATAATCAATACATCTTTTTTTGTGTGTGTGTGGTACCGGGGATTGAACCCAGGGGCGTTCTACCTCCATGCTACACCCCCGGCCCTATTTTTTATTCTTTATTTTGAAACCGGGTCTCATGAAGTTGCGGAGGGCCTCACTAGGTAGAGAGAGAGAGAGAGAGAGAGACGGAGAAAGAGAGAGAGAAAGAGACGGAGAAAGAGAGAGAGAGAGAGAGCGAGCTGAGGCTGGCCGCGAACCCGGATCCTCTGGTCTCCGCCTCCCAAAGTACTGGGATTACAAGCGTGCCACACCACGCCTGGCTTAGTCAATACATCTTATGCTACATGATAAGGGAGAGATTAAAAAACAAAGATTTTTGTGTAACGTAAGTATAAATACACACAATCATATTCATTTAAAAAAAAATAAGGAGCCCAGAAGTAGTAGCATACACCTGTAATCCCAGTACTTGGGAGGCTGAGACAGGAGGATTGCAGATTCAAGGCCAGACTCAGCAATTTAGTGAGGTTCTCAGCAACTTAGCAAGACCCTGTTTCCATATAAAAAGGACTGAGGGAATAGTTTGGAGGTAGAATGCCCCTGGGTTCAATCTCCATACCACAAAAAATAAAAATAATTTTTTTTTGTGGTACTGGGGATTGAACCCAGGGGCATTTTACCTCTGAGCTACACCCCCGGCCCTATTATTTTGAAACCGGGTCTCACTAAGTTGCGGAGGGCCTAAGTAGCTGAGGCTGGCCGCGAACCCAGATCCTCGGGTCTCCACCTCCCAAGTACTGGGATTACAAGCATGTACCACCACGCCCGGCGTCAAAAATAAAAATTTTTAAAAATAAGGATATACTCATGATATTATAGTCCTTGTTCCTGTTGTGGTTGTGGCTGGTATTTGTAAGTACCATCTAAAACTCATCCCGTGTTCTGCCGCTCAGCCAGTCACCGGTCTTTGCCTGGCCTGTGGGTCCTGAGGGGTCTGGGTCATTAGCAGTTTTGCTTAGACTGGGTGGTTGCAGTCTTCCACCGATCTTACCCACAGTGTGGTAATACTAAGAGACACCCTTAGGGATCGCCAGTGCTCCCAGCACAGTCTTCCTTACCTCCATTATTGAGCAGTAATCCAATTTCCTCTTGATAAGCTAGATCAACCAGCCCAAACACCAGAGTCCCTGCTTAGCACATTGGTTCAGAGACTTGAGGAGTCCAAAGTGGCCGGGAGGAAGGGAGGTCTTAACTTCCAGCTCAGCAGAATCCCGCGTCTCCCAGTGGAAGCATTTCTCCCTCTGGAACTAAGACTGCTAGGCCAGCAGAGCACGAAGTCCTGGAAACAGGAAGGAAACATGTGGCTAGCGGGACATTAGGAGTAGCAGAGTGATCCCGTTCTCATTCCCAACTCCTGACTCTTGGGTCTGTGAATCCTAGCTATCTACTGGACATCGATGCAGGGCGCCTGCTGGAGAAGCTTGCCCCAGCCCTACGAGGTGTCACCACCTAGCTAGTACTGTAGCTGATTCCTGGAAAGGCCACGCCACCATATGAGCATGCCAGCTGCTTTAGGATGATGAGGAATGTGGTGAGACCAGGGAATCCCATGAGTGCAGGTCCTTTGCTGTCCCTCGTTTGCTGTGACCTGAGTTCCCTGATCAGCAGTAATGCTGGGTAGACTCCTGTGGTGGTGGTGGACATGGCATTGTTTAAGTACACAGATAGATTTGGTGGAAGTATTGTACGCAGGAAAGGTGAATTTGTGTCCAGAGTGTCTCTTCCAATAAGGACAAAATGCTGCCCCTTCCATGATGGAAACAAGTCAACTGGAACAACCTGCCACTAGGGAGCTCGCTGGTCACCCCCGAGAATGGTGCCATATTGGGGGCTCAGAGTTGGTTTCTGGTGCTGGCAGACAGGGCACCCGGCGGTGGTCATGGGTTGACCTTGGCGAGTGGAAGTCCTCGTTGCTGAGTGTATGCATAACCTCCACCCCTGACATCGTGGCTACTTTGCTCGTGAACCCACTGTGCAATGGGGTGGCATCCACAGGTCACCCAGCCACTTGCTAACTAAAACATTCCTCCGCTGAAGTCACCCTTTGGTGAGCATTTGTCTTCACATTTTTTGCCCATGCAGAAAGGTCCATCCATATACATCTTCCCCAAATCTGTCACTAATTTCCCAATTGTGTGCCTTTCAGGTCCCTCGCTATGCAGCTAAACCTTTGGCTATAGCTCACGAATCCATATATAATCACATGCCTGGTCATTTCTCCTTCTGAGCAATGGACGTAACCAGGCGCACTGCCTGAGGTTCTGCGCATCGGTTAGATTTCCCTTCACCACGGTCCTTCAGCGCTGTCTCAGAGAAGGGCTGTACTGCTACAGCTGTCCACCTTCGGGTGGTGCCCACGTCCATGCAGAGCCTTCTGTAAACCAGGCCCAAGTCCTCTTCCACTACACAACTGACCTCGGGAATTTCCCATGAGGCCATAGGTGCAGGCTGGGAGAGAGAAGGCATTTGGGCCACTTCTTCATGCACGTCACTGTGCCTCTGGGGCCTTTTCAGGCCCAGTTGCATACACACCACTTCCGTTGCCGTATTGCTGTGGGTCAGGCTTGGCTGCTCAGTGGGTCACGTAACACTCAGTTCATGATTGACAGCTTGGGTTGCAATGCAACTTGGTGGCCTAAGGTCACGTTTAGTCTCAGTACCGAGGCCCAGCAGTAGGCCAAGAGCTGTGTCTCAAGCAAATAGTTACCTGAGAATGGTGGCGGGCCTGGCCCGATACTGAAAGGGGCTGCGCTGCCACTCGCCTCTACGCCCCGCTATATCGCATCCTATCTCCCACCGTCCAGCCGAGGGGCAGAGCATCTCACGGCAGCCTCATCCGCCCGTCCCAGGCCCCACTACCAGCTTTTCAGGCCTTTTGGTACATGGCCTGCAGTCAAGGAGGGATGTGTCGCCTCCCTAATCCAAAGAGGTCCCTTAGGCACTGTGCCTGTTTCTTGGTCGCGGGAGGGGCTAGATGTAACAACTTAACCTTCTCCATCCCTGGACACCTGGAAATTTCACTGAGGTAGAATGCCCCTGAATTATTGTTGGACTTATTCCTCATTTCTGATATGCAAATGTCTTACCAATAAGCCTAGAGTGGTTACTCCTTGCTAACTAGGTAGCAAGAATTAGCATGATGTCACCAATATAATGGACCAGTGTGATATATTGCAGAGGGGAAAGATGGCCAAGATCCCTGCAAATTATATCTTAAGGCCAGGGAGCTGATACACCCCCAAGGTAGCAGACTGAATGTGTGCTGCTGGCCTTGCCTGCTGACAGCAAACCCATTTTGGAGGGCCTGGGGATAGGGATGGAGAAAAAAGACATTTGTCAGGTTGATAGCTGCGTACTATTCTGCGAAGAGCGTGTTAATTTGTTTAAGTAATGAAACCACGTCTGGTACAGCAGCGAAAATTGGAGTCACCACCTGCGTAAGCTTATAACTCACTCTCTCTCTCCAAGGTCCACCTGCCCTCTGCACAGGCCACACAGAGAGCTGCATGGGGCCCTGGTGGGAATCACCGCCCAGCAGCGTTCAAGTCCTTGATTGTGACACTAACCTTTCCAATTCCTCCAGGATTGCAGTTTGCTTTTGATTTAGAATTTTCCCAGGCAGAAGCAGTTCTGATGGCTTCTCTGTGGTCTCCCCACCACAGCAGCCCTGTCCACAGGGCGGAGTATCAATCAGGGCTTCTTCCAGCTGTTAAGTGTTATTCCATTTATGTTTTCTAGAACTGGGGGAAGTTAACCACATCACTGTTTTAGGGACCCACTGAAGACACACTTGAACTAAAACACTGTTGGTCCCCTGACCCCTATAAGCTCCTACTGTAACTGGAGGGCCACACTGATGTGCAATCCTTTTACATTAAGTTGCTAATAAGAATTCCTACCATCGTGCTGTTATCTTTTTTCACTTCTCATCCCTTCTATTATTGCCTTCTTTTGTGTTTACTCGTTTTTTTGGTGGTGTTCTATTTTAATTCACTTTTTCCTTTGGTGTGTGTGAGGCCCTGTTTCAAAATAAGAAGTAAAATAGGGCTGGGGGTGTAGCTCGGAGGTAGAATGCCCCTGGGTTCAATCCCCAGTACCGCAAAAAAAAAAAAAAAAAAAAAAATGCAGTGCTTAGGGCCAAGGTAAGAATGTAGCTTTAAAAGCCTGTTCAATTTCCACTAGAATAAACAGAATATATAATACATTATTATCTTTACACATAGGTCATTATTGATCTGTAGTGGGCTTATAGGTCATTTGGACTATTCTTTCTTTATTGAGTCCAATGAGGCTGCTCCTATTTCTGAATTTTTCTTGAACCAAGTATCAATAAAAATACACAGAGCAAATTTAGATGCTTCCAAAGACTCTGCTTTTTATTCCTTCCCACCTTATACCCACATACTGCAGGGATGAAGCTAATTCCTATATACTAGTATTGTTACTACCAGAACAAAAACACAATACACAAAGCTTACTAGAAATATTTGGTTCTTTTTAATAAGCTATTGGTGGTATAATAAAATAAACTTAAGTGGCACCTAATTTAAACATTTAATAGTTCATTTAAGGATAATCTACAACACAATATGTTAAGCCTAATTGCCAAAATAAAACCACTTTTTTTTCAAGAAAGGAGAAATGAAGGCATGATCAAAATTATGGCCAACAATGGGTTCATTTGGAAACTTATAGATGACTTATAGGTATATTCACAGGCACAATGTTGAAAAATCAATTCATTAGACTTAGAAATAATGGTATGATAAAAAAGAAAGTTATACATTTCAGTTAATGTCTGAAACTAAAGAAAAATATCCACCAAATATTACAACAGATTTTTTTAATGACTACTTTTTTTTTAACATGTTTGGAGGGAAAAACTTTTCTCTTTGAACATTTAGTTAAACGTTCAATGCATTAAATACTTTATAGAGAGAAATAAATTCTGTGTTCTATACAAATTAAAGGACCCACGAATAAGCCCCCCGCCCCCCGCCAAAGCTCAATTTTGCAATGGTCTCAGCAGAAAATAAACAGTTCACAATTTAAACAGAATTTGTAGCATCATGAAGTTTACAGAACCCCTCTCTTCTCATCTTTTTTTCCTAACAGCAAGGATTACAGTGACAACTGAATGATCAGAATGTGAAGATATGTGTGCAAAACTGCATTAATTGTTCTCACCATCTAGCAGGGGCAAAACAGAACACGCAATGACGACAGCGAGGAAAACTGCATTTGAAAGTAACTAGATTTCAGACGGAAGGGACTCGGCTCTCACGACACTGAGAGAAAGCATGGCACGTGCGCAGCAGGAGCAGTGAGGGTTGGCGTGGCGCCAGCCCACGGCGCTGATGCCCAGCATCCAGGACTCGAGCCCCAGAGGACTGAACGCTCGCTGCAGCGTCTGCTCCTCAATTCGCAGGTCACAAAGAAATACTTAAGAAAGTCTTTTCCCTCCCTCTGAAGGAGTGCTTCTTGTGTGGCTGCAATCCTCAGAAGAGCTGAATCATGCACTCCCGGGATTTACCTACACCAATCCATTTGACTGGAAAAAATGAGACAGAGACAATATGAGAAGACCATCGATCCACCCACAGCGTCCGACATCTGGATTGACAGACAGGTGGTCCCCACTCTTCTCAGTCACCATTTAACATGCATGTGTTTGTGTGTGTGTACACACCCCGGCCCTTTAAATTTTTTATTTTGAAACAGAGTCTCGCTAGGTTGCTAAGGGCTAAGTTGCTGAGGCTGGTCTTGAACCTGCAATCCTACTGTCTCAGCCTTCCAAGTACTGGGATGACAGGCGTGCCCCACCACGCCCGGCTCCTACTACCTGCCTTTGTGTTGTCTGCTTCCTGTTTCTGTTGCAGACTGCACCCACTCAGAACAGGACGAGTCAGGCTCCAGCACAGGGTGGTCTGCCTTAGCAGTCCTTGTAACTGTAGGATATTTATAATTTCTTAATTCCCAATGACTAGGATAGTAAAATATTATTTTTTTTGTGGTACTGGGGATTGAACCCAGGGGCATTCTATCTCCAAGCTACACCCCCAGCCCTATTTTATTTTTTATTTTGAAACAAGGTTTCACTAAGTTGCGGAGGGCCTCACTAAGTAGCTGAGGCTGGCGGCGAACCTGTGATCCTCCTGTCTCAGCCTCCCAAGTACTGGGATTACAAGTGTGCGCCACCATGCCTGGCGGACAGTAAAATATTCTCCCAAACCACCAGAAATATAAAGAACTTTTGACCAAGTTCTTGATAACTAAGAATGATAAGCATTTTTCATAAATAAACAATTTCTAAGTTTGTAACATTTGTTGTGTTTTTGTGGTGCTGGGGATCGAGCCCAGGGCCTCGCATATGCTACGCAAGCAGCCTAACCTGAGCCCCACCCCGGGAGGTAGAGACCGGAGGATCCAGGTTTGCGGCCAGCCTCAGCTCTCTCTCTCTCTCTCTCTCTCTCTCTTTCTCTCTCCCTGTCTCTCTCTCTCTCTCTCTCTCTACTTAGTACCGGGGGTGTAGCGCAGAGGTAGAACGCCCCTGGGTTCAATCCCCATTACCGCAAAAAAAAAAAAAAGTTGACTAAGCAGTAAGCAAATTTGCCTACCAAATTTAACATCAAGCTGGGAGGGGCCACTAGCAATGTGGAAAGAGTCATGTTTGAAACAAACCATCAGTACAAATGAACCACAATACATTATCAGAATTAGTACGTTACAGATTACATAAGGATGCTTCCACCTACTGTACTTTTTCTCTTCTCTCAAATTTCTATCAATGCAAATAAAAGGATGAAAGGAAAAAGAAATCTGTTAAATATTTCACATAATTTCAATATGCCTAATTCCCTGGCCATCTTACATTTATTTTTTTTAAGAACGCACGCCAGGTATGGTGGCACACGCTTGTAATCCTAGTACTTGGGAGGCTGAGACCGGAGGATCCAGGTTCGCGGCTAACCTCAGCTACTTAGTGAGACCCTCTACAACGTAGTGAGACCCTGTTTCAAAATAAAGAAAAAAATATAGGGCTGAGGGTGGAGCTCAGAGGTTGAATGCCCCTGGGTTCAATCCCAATGCCGCAAAAAAAAGAAAGAAATTTAATTCATTCTTTATTTTTGTTTTATAGTTTTTCTATTGAGATTTCCTCTTTTCTGTACATATTATTTTCTAATGTCTATTCAAGAAATTCCCAATACTCAAGGGTGGTTTAAGCCAAATTAAAATAAAAACCATAAACCATTTTCGGTGAGGGTAAAGATATAAAAGAATTTTTATTAAGAGGGAAGAATGCAACCGGGCGTGGTGGCGCATGCTTGTAATCCCAGTACTTGGGAGGCTGAGACAGGAGGATTGCAGGTTCGAGACCAGCCTCAGCAACTTAGTGAGACCCTGTTTCAAAACAAAAAATAGAAAAATAGGGCTGGGGGTGTAACTCAGAGGTAGAATGCCCCTGGGTTCAATCCCCAGTGCCACCAAAAAAAAAAAAAAAAAAAAAAAGTCAGAGGGTAAAAGAAAAGACTAATAGAATTACAGACAGAGTCAGAAAGGATAAGGTACTCTATTGTATTTAAAATGAATATTATATTTACTTTAAGGAATAGTTACTATTTTTTATCTTCCTGGGCATTTATGCAAAATGTGACCATTCCTCAAAGTAATAGGATCTTTCTTTTATTCTACTTCAAATGCAGATAGGTTAAAGTAGAAGAAAAGGTAGTTGCTCATAAAGTATTCACACTTACCTGGAATCTGAAGCTCATCTTCAATAAATCGAACATAATTCTGTGCATTAATAGGTAGTTCTTCAAATGCCCTTGCGTTTGATATGTCTGTGTTCCATCCTGGGAGAGTCTTATATTGAACTTCAACTTTATTTAAGACTTCATGGTTTGCTAAAAGTTAAGGAGTATATTTGTTTATGGTACACATTACCTATAGCAAAACAATTTTTTGACATAGCACAGGTTCACAAACACTTTTCAAAATCCCTAGTCGGGCATGGTGGCGCACGCTTGTAATCCCAGTACTTGGGAGGCTGAGACAGGAGGATCGCAGGTTCACAGCCAGCCTCAGCTACTTAGTGAGGCCCTCCGCAACTTAGCAAGACCCTGTTTCAAAATAAAAGAATAAAAAATAGGACTGGGGGTGTAGCTTGGAGGTAGAATGCCCTTGGGTTTAATCCCCAGTACCGCAAAAAAAGAAAAAAGAAAAAAATCCCTAGAACCGGATATGTTTCAGAATTTTGAAATTTTAGAAAAGTAACATTTCTGCAGCAACCTATGAATTTTCACTCTATGTGGATAGAGTATATGGCAAACCTCAGTAGGTTTTGCCTCAAGTGTGTTACAAGAATGATCGATGGGCAGTAATCTACAGAATGCTTCTAGTGTATGTCCACGTGCCCGTCACGCACCATGCCAGCCATCCACCCACATGCCCACACCCCTTGCCCACATTCCCATGCTATCTTGAATCAGAATCATCCACCGATGCGCTACAATGTTCTCTGAAACACTTGACTTCTTTTTAAAAACAACCACCATGTTGTTATTACTTTCTCCAAGTTACCACATTTTTCTTAAACAATAAGGAACCAAATTTGAATAAAACACGGGTCTAATCCTCAAGAATCGCAGAGCCTGGGGGAAGAAATGAGGAGGGCAGGGAGGAGGGGCTAAGGCAGGGAGGAGGGGCTAAGGCAGGGAGGAGGGGCTAAGGCAGGGAGGAGGGGCTAAGGCAGTGAGAAGGGGCTAAGGCAGCAGCATCATGTGCAAGGTGACCACCTGAGCAAAACTGCTCTATGGGTGTCAGTTAAGTCATTCTAGGGGGAGCAAGAGGAAGAAAGAAGAAAAGAACAAGGGAGAGCAAGCAAGACACAGAATAGAGAAGGAATAGAGAGGGACCATGAAGGGGAAAGGGCAACCTCAAAGCAGGAGGCATTCCCGCTCCCCGCCTCGCATGCACGCACACAGCACACAGGGAAAGCGTGAGCTGAGGGAGATACACTGCTTTGCAACCAGTCTCATTTTCCATGCTCATTTCATAGTTGAACATATCACTATCCTGAAGGAAATCTAAAATCCTATTATAATTAACTCATATTCATTGTCTAAGTTAATATTCATGTGACAGCTCCACAAGCCCCCAGGCCAGTACCCTTCCCAGGATGTACAAATCCTTCTGTTTTCACGTGTTTCTTTTTTAATGTTTTCACATGAGAACCTGCAATACTTGTCTCTCTGTGTCTGGCTTATTTTGCTTAACATGACCTTCAGTTCCATCTATTTTCTGCAAATGACATGATTTTGTTCTTCTGTATGGCTGAGGGGTGTTGTCTTGGGTATCCACACTGTGTTTTCTTTACCCATTCATCTGCTGGCAGGCACCTGGCTAGTTCCGTATCTCAGCTACTGTGACGGGCGCCACAATACACCTGGCATACAGGCGTCTCTTCTGATGCTGCCCTGACCGCCTCTGGATTCAGACACAGCAGTGGGAAGCTGACACATCAACGGAACTCCTCGAGTCAGAAACTACAACAGCCTTGGCCGGGCGTGGTGGCGCACACTTGTAATCCCAGTACTTGGGAGGCGGAGACCGGAGGATCCGGGTTGGCGGCCAGCCCCAGCTACTTAGTGAGGCCCTCCGCAACTTCGTGAGACCCGGTTTCAAAATAAAGTATAAAAAATAGAGCTGGGGGTGTAGCGCAGAGGTAGAACGCCCCTGTGTTCAATCCCCGGTACCGCAAAAAAAGAAAAAAAAAAAAGAAACTACAACAGGCTCCCACAGAAGTCTCCCTGCACCCTCGACTCTACACAGGACCGACAGCAGAAAACCACTCGGGCTGGAGAGAGCGTGGGCTGGTGTGATGAGCTGGCTTACCATGGAGAGCAGGGTCTTTTCTGTTGCCCTCCTGTTCAAGGGAGGAACCTCCATGTAAGTTAATTTTCTTTCTCTGTTTTTTAAAGAGAGATGGGGGTCTCACTATATTGCCCAGACTGGACTCAAACTCCTGGGGCTCAAGTGATCCTCCTGCCTCAGACTCCTGAGTGGCTGGGACTACAAGCACGAGCCATCTTGCCCAGTTTGTGCATGGAAGTTGTTTTCAAAACAGGGAGGATGAGACTTGGGAGCAGCACGGCCAGGGATGCCGTGTTTCTTCCTTCTTAGTCTGAGTGTGAACACAAGCATGGGGCCGGCACCCAAATGAACAACAGTTACAAACCAAATGCTCGTGGTAGACGTGCACACCTGCACAGTGTGTAGAGGACACATCAAGCCTGCGGGCTACATCATCACCTATATAGAGCTGCAGGAAATCGCTCTACTACCTTCACCTTATCACACTCTTTAGACACAGTCTAAAAAAACATACCTGGGATATGAGGTATGATTTCACCATCTAACTTGTAAGCAACTCCAACTTTGATTTCCGTAAACGTGTCCAAAATATCCAACTTGGTAAGAGCCAACCTAATTTTGGGAGAAGAGGCAATGTTAAAACAGAAAACTCTTGAAGGCCCTAACATCTAATTTGACTGGTGCAGGAATAAAAATGGGAAATTCAAGCAAAGCTCAAAATTCCAAAGCAATTATGAAAACTGGTTAGGTTTACTTTAAATGCGCCACACACAGAACACCAGAGAACAACAGACAGATGCAGTGTCATCATAATATGTTACGATCTAGTCATGACAGCACATTCGCACTGGTGCCCGCACGCGCTCTGGCTCCGCTTCCTCCGACCGCTCTGGGGGAGGGCTGCCTGGAGTTCAGGTGCACTCTCCGCCAGGGACACAGCGGAACTCACTGATCCACACGGACGATCACAGAGCCAAGCACACTGACGCGCGTGCCACAGCCCTCAGCGCTTCACCCTGCGTACCATCACCTCCGCCCTTCGGTCAGAGGTTGTCAGAGTGGGGAAACCACATCAAGGACCTCTTCACGACACACCAAAACTTCCCAATAAACTGACGGGAAAACAGGTTTTTAAGGGGAAACCTGTGGAAATTAGATAAAACACTAGGTTTGGGATTTCTGTCCACAAATTATTAGTTTTTTATCCTTTATTCTGCTATTTGCTAGAAGCTTAGCCTAATTAATATGGACCCAAACACATTTATTTGCTATTTGTGTATATATGCTAATAACTTTTACTGAGTCGGTGTACTACATGTTCTTACGTCCCTCATTTTCAAAACACCCCTGTGAGGATGAGCCTGAATCACGCACATGGAGCTGAGATGTGATCCAGGAAGTCAGACGTGGAGCATACGCACTAGCCCACCATGCCAGACGCCGCTCCTCTCCACACACGCACGGCACTTATTCTACCCCCTCCCTCCTGCTTATCTTGCCTCCTTCTATACTTTTATTCTTTTCTACCAACCTTGGCTACCTAGGAAGTCAACGTGGGGTCACTCTCCTTGTGTACCCTTCATCTGTATCTTGGTCCACTTCTATCTGGACTACAATTTCAATTTGGAGGCTAAAAAGCAAAACTTTTCTATTAGGGTACTACCCCAAATTTGCACTGCATAAAACTAACCCTGTGGTCATGACCTGTCCCTATCTATGATTTCCTGAAATCAGTGCTTCTGAAGAATACTCACGCGGTGAACCCATTGATCATATGAGCGTATCTGAGTAAAACGAGGTCCAGCCAGCCGCATCTTCTTTTCCTTCCAGTAGTCACACCAAACTCCCTACCCCTTGTTTGTAATAATTCCCCAATTTCCTAGAGAATAGAAAATAGAACTTATTTTACTTATTTATTTATTTATTTCTGGTGGTACTAGGGATTGAACACAGGGGCATCCTACCTCCAAGGGTTGGCTAAACCCCCAACCCTTTTTATTTTTTTTCTGAAATAGGGTCTTGCTAGGTTGCTCAGAGTCTCTATATTGCTGAGACTGGCCGCAAACCTGCGATCCTCCTGTCTCAGTCTCCCAAGTACTGGGATTACAGGTGTGTACCACCATTCCTGATGAAAAGACCTTATGAATTAGAATACCAACATTATAAATCGAGCAGAATTATACTAAAGCTTGCATAATAAACCAAAGACTCTTGTGATAAACACCTTCCAGGAAGTAACTATACTGAAAGTAGAATTCCACAGAGATGATGGATTTTCTCTAAGGGAGGCATTGTTTGGAAGAGATCCACTTTTAGCTTTTTTTTTTCTTTTTTGGTGGTACTGGGGATTGAACCCAGGGGCATTCTACCTCTGAGTTACACCCCCAGCTCTATTTTATTTTTTTATTTTGAAGCAGGGTCTCACTAAGTTGCAGAGAGCCTTGATAAGTTGCTGAAGCTGGTCCTGAACCTGTGAGCCTCCTAAGAACTGGGATTAAAGGCATGCACCACCTTGCCCAGTTTGCCTTCTTTTTTTTTTTTTGCAGTACCAGGGATTGAACCCAGGGGCATTCTACCTCCGGGCTACACCCCCAGCCCTATTTTTTATTCTTTATTTGGAAACAGGGTCTCACTAAGTTGCAGTGGGCCTCACTAAGTAGCTGAGGCTGGCCACGAACCCGGATCCTCCGGTCTCCGCCTCCAAGTACTGGGATTACAAGCGTGCGCCACCACGCCCGGCTCATTTTTTTTTTTTTTTTTACCCAGTATTCTAAGCCAAATTTTTTTGTTGTTGTTTTTGGTGGTGCTGGGGATTGAACCCAGGTGAATTCTACCTCTGAGCCACACCCCCAGCCCTATTTTTTTTTAACAGGGTCTTGCTAAATTGCTGAGAGCCTTGCTAAGTTGCTAAGGCTGGCTTCGAGTCTGTGATCCTCCTATCTCAGCCTCCCAAGTACTGGGATTACATGAGTGTGCCATGACTGGCTTTATGATATTATATAGTTAACTTCCTAAAACGTAGACTGATTTAAGAACAAAATAAAAAACTAAATGCTGCCTCTTAAAAACAAGTCATTAGGGCTGGGGATGTAGCTCAGTGGTAGAGTGCGTGCCTGGCATGTGCAAGGTCCTGGGTTCAAATCCTCAGCACCAGGGAATGAGAAGAAGAAGAAAGACTTGAGCTTTTTCCTAGCTTCCTCAACAACTATGAGGTAAATAAACTTCCTTTAAAAAAAAAAGTCATTAGCCATGTATGGTGGTGCACGCCAGTAATCCCAGTACTTGGGAGGCTGAGACAGGAGGATTGCAGGTTCAAAGACAGCCTTAGCACCTTAGCGAGACCCAATTTCAAAATAAAAAAGGGCTGGGGGTGTAACTCAGAGGTAGAATTCCCCTGGGTTCAATCCCTAGTACCCCCCCACACACAGTCATTAATAAGTATTAAAATAGATGAATCTAGGTGATTGTTCCAAGAACAACTGAGTTTGATGTTTTTCCTGAAAATTGTAAGGCAAGCCCATGTAATAATCCTTGCAAATGAAGTGAAGGCACAGGCAATAAGAATTCATTAAGGGGGCTAAATTTTCCTTCCTGTACTCTTAGAACTGGATTTACTGAGAGATGGGCTTACATTGTCTTGCTCAGTAGGAAAGGCACCAATACCAACTCTAGTAGTATAAACCTTCACAACTCCATACACTTCTCCAACATTCTGAGGCGGCATTCCCAAACCCGTACAAACACCTCCAACAGTGCAGTTCGAAGAGGTGACGAAAGGGTACGTCCCTAGAACAGAAACAAACATCAGGAGCTAAGCCAGGAGATACACTTGCAACAGCACTATTGTTAAAATTCTGCACGTGAGGACACGCGTTAACTGGCAGATTGACCATAGCTGTCCCTGCCCTTTCTCAAAGCCTCGGGTTCGAGTCTTGACTCTTTTTGTCTGTGACAAGATGAAGCCGGAGGTGGCCAGAGCTCTAACTGAAGTGCTCGCTGGAGAGGAGTGCATGCAGCTGCGGACTCAGAGCCACACGGCAGGCACTCAATGAACTGACGAAGAACTGAATGCCGAGCCCCATCTACTGAGAGTGCTCTGTGAGTTCAAAACACTATGACTCCCTGATATGAACACTGAAGATGCAGCATGAAGACTTTTGAGGTATTCAGTGCTCACCAGTTCCTGAGCTCTATGCCGGGAACAACTCCCAAGCCACCATAGTATTTAGGAGTGGCAAACGTTTTCTCCTATTCAACTCTCTGCTAATTAGACACTGGTTTCTTTCCAGATTGGCTAGCTATGTTATAGTATCAAAACATGTATTTTAATTAGTTTACTTGAAGTGCCAGCTAAGAGCTGAGAACAATCAGAAAAGTTATGAGAGATTATGTTTAGACACAGCCACCTACAAACTGGGGCAGTAGTTTAAAGTTAAGCATTAACCTTTTGAGGATGGAGAAAATACTCTGAATCCACCCATAAAGTCTCATGCCCAGGGAGTACGTCAGTGTAAACAGGCTTTCATAGATCTTAGGATATGTATGTTTAACAGCAATATAACATGTTTTTTTTAAAAAGTGGAATTAAACCAGTTGTGGTGGCACATGCCTATAATCCCAGTACTTGGGAGGTTGAGACAAGAGGATTGCAGGTTCAAGGCCAGTCTTTGCAACTTAATGAGGCCCTCAGCAACTTAGAGACTCTGTTTCAAAGTTAAAAATGGGTCTGGGGATGTAGTTCCATCCCTAGTACCTCTCTCCCCCCACACACACAAAGGTGGAACTAAAGATCAAGATTTTTCCATGGAATTCGTGTGTGTGTGTGTGTGTGTGTGTGTGTGTGTATGTGTGTGTTTTCTGCTGGGGATTGAACCCAGCCCTTTTTATTTTTATTTCATTTTTTTTGTGTGTGTGTGGTACTGGGAATTGAACCCGGGGCATTCTACCTCTGAGCTACACCCCCAGCCCTATTTTATTTTTTATTTTGAAACAGGGTCTTGCTAGGTTGATGAGTCTCACCACTTGCTGAGGCTGTCCTCGAACCTGTGATCCGCCTGTCTCAGCCTCCCAAGTACTGGGATTATAGGTGTGCGCCACCATGCCCAGCCCTTTTTATTTGGAAATAGGGTCTCTCTAAGTTGCTGAGAGCCTCGCTAAATTGCTACAGTTGTCCTCAAACCTGCAATCATGTTGTCTCAGCCTCCCAAGTACTGAGATTATAGGCATGTGCCACCATGCCCAGCTCATCTTGTCATTTTTAGTTCCAGGGAAATGAGGCCCTGAATTAAATACTGAACCAAATATTGAAATTCACAATTTATAGAATCCCAAGCCCTGTGAATCCAAAAGACTTCATTTTTCTAATGAAGTGCAAAACTTAATATATGTATTGTTTCTTTACAAAAATAAACCTTGGCAGCCTGGTGTGGTGGCGCACGCTCATAATCCCAGTACTTGGGAGGCTGAGACCGGAGGATCCGGGTTTGCGGCCAGCCTCAGCTACTCAGTGAGCCCTCCGCAACTTAGTGAGACCCTGTTTCCAAATAAAGAATAAAAAATAGGGCTGAGGGTGTAGCCCGGAGGTAGAATGCCCCTGGGTTCAATCCCTAGTACCGCAAAAAAAAAAACACCAAACCTTGGCATATGACATACATCCATCATTCCTGAATATGCAAGCTAAAACCATTATTTTATAACTCCTTAATGCTAACATTACTTATATCTTAAGTACTTTAGGCTCAGCCAAGCTCCCTCTGAATAATATCTCACTTACCAAAATCAATATCTAATAATGAGGCATTTGCACCTTCTACCAAGATTTTCTTTGGTGGTCCATGTAGGGCCTCATAAAGGAAATAAACTCCATCTCTCACCATTGGTTTAATCCTTTCCATATAACCCTATGCACAAAGACAAAAACCAGTTTCCATGTATGCTAATACACTTATATACAACCAGTACAAGTATTAACGACCTGACTTTATGATGGTGAAAACTGACAAATGCAAAGCAGAAAGGGGCTGGCAACGGTGCGCACCCCATGAACCATTGGATTAGCGTTGGTCTCTCATGGTGGTTCTCCAGGACCACAAAAAGAAAAGAAAGTTAGAGATACGGTGAAATTTGAAGGTTACATGTTAACCTCTCTGCAAATAATGATGAAACCCTCCAAATCAGAAAGTACTCATACTTCATAAACCGCCTTCTAGGAAAAACTTTAAAAAGCTGACCATTTATATTACATGGTGTTTTAAAAATCTGTGAGGTATCTGAAAAGCTGAATTTATCGCTCATGTAGCAAGAACTTTGAAATGTGCATCAGAATGACGATCGGCTGTGAGAGGCCACAAGCCCCACCGCCGCGCACGCAAAGACCAGCGACTGGCGGCCGCTGCTGCTTCTCAGCCACTGCATCACTGAACAACGGCTCTTCAACATTGAGTGGATAATGCCTATTATTTTAAATACCTGTAAGTAGTATTTAAAATAACTATGTTACACATTAGCATCACAAAAAATTCTCAAAACATATTTAAAATGTTAGTAATACCACGTAACTTTAGAATTTAAGTTAAAATGTATTACAAGCAAGAACTTCCCCTACGGCCCACAGTGTAAGGGCAGTGACGCCTAGTTTTAGCTGACGAATGGAGACTTGGGGGGTCCATTCGTGGACCTCTCGGTGTGTCCCGCCCACTGACGCGGGCCCCTCCTCGGCCCTGCTCTCTAGTCTGGGCTCCGTCCTGTTCTAGTTTTAGCTGACGAAGCCGGGAATGGAGACTGCGGGGTCCATTTGTGAGCCCTCTTGGTGTGTCCCACCCACTGACGTGGCCCCTCCTCGGCCCTGCTCTCTAGCCTAGCTCCGTCCTGTTCTAGTTCTCTTTATTTGGCTAAAATGACCATTCCATTCATCATGTCCCTTGCTCAGTTCAGATTATCCACTTCTCACGCAGTATTTTGTCTAAGCCATGGCGAGTAAAGTCATTCAAACATGCTATGTCCAGGACAAACTGGTAAATTTTTTCTCCCATTTCTTATAGAAAAATGGAATAAATGCAAGATCTACATGCCATTTTGGCCAACAAGTGTTAAAAAGCATTACCTTGAGTTTTTGTAATTCGCCGTCAATGTCTATTTCCAAAGTTGGGTATATAGATTTGTACTGGTTAGCTAAAACTCTGAACCTGAGAAATACAGATAAATCAAGATATTAGCTCTCTTTAAAAATATTTCAAATAATATCATTCAATTCAAATGATTTCTATAAGTTGTAAGTGGTCTTAAGAGCAAATTAGTCCTGAAACTGAAGCTTTATTTTTTGAAGAATAAAATTTAATAAAGACCAGCCATATGAATAAACGATACTTTCAAGACTATTTTTTCAAGTTTGTAACTAACAATATAATTAAGGTGCTATGTATGTAAGGAGGAAGGATCAAAGGACTAAAATCTGAAACACAAAAGACTTCAGTGTGAACTGTATGGTAAGTGTAAACAGAAGTGGAAGGTCTACACGGTGCCTGTGAAAGAGGAAGGCCAGGCATCAGCGATTTGCCTCAGTCTTCAGTGGAGGCGCTTCCCAGTGCAAACAAGTAGGCGCCTGGTAGCGAGGGGACAGGGCACATCAGCACGGCCTCAGTACCACCGTCATAAAACACGCCACCCTCACCCCACCAGTCGCCTCTGCTTTCAATACCTATTACACGGTTTACCATGGAGACTTTTCTACAGAGCATGTGTCAAATGCAGCCTTTCTTTCCTCGAGGTACTCTGGGCACACGATAATGTACCAGAATCTGAGAGACAAGTTATTTTAGGGTGGGAGGACATAATGGAGTCTTTGCACTACAAATCCAAAGATCAAGACCCTAGAATACAGTGACAACCACAAAGTACCGCAACAGCCCCTAAAACATGCCTCACTCCAATCTTTCAGCATAATTTTGTCTTTGTCTTCTTGGGATACTACTGTTATATCATCACATTTTTTCATGAAGTAAATCTGAAATTAAGAACCAATGCGAATATAATAAAAGTAACTTTAGTATCTCAAATAGTTTTTTTTTTTTAAAGCCAACCATCACTAACTAGAATACTGATTTTGCCCCTTGGCACCCGAGGTTTAAAAAATCCATCTGTTCTTACACCTTTGAAACACAAGTTAGTTACCTCTCAGAGAAGCCGTCAAAGTCAGAGACAAGATCACACATCCGAAGTCCACTCCGAGCAGCTTTGGAAGAATAAACTGGGCCAATGCCCTTTTTTGTGGTGCCCAAACTTAAAAGCAAATCAAAATGTTTGAGTTAGACGAGAAAGAGTAAGTCTTGAGGCCAGATCACAAAGAATGAAGTCACACAAGACTATTTCTATTTATGCTATTTCCTAAAAGTTTATTTTCAGAATCTTTATTTTCTCTGACATCTAAAAGAGATATTCTAGCCTTTTTTGAAACTTCGGGCCTAGAATTTAAGCATGAAGGTCTAGATGTGCTTAAATGGTACAAAGAATTTCTTACTTTTTTCCTGCTTGTTCTTGTCTCTGTTGTTCCTGGATACCATCAGCTGCTTGATGAAAATCGAATACTGAGGGAAAAATTAAAACAGGTCATGTTGAAACAAATGTAACTTACAAAAATATTGCATTTCAAATTTCTGCAGTTATAAATCCCTTCAGCCTCACTTCATTATGACTATATAAATGTCAAGAAGTGATAGTGGGAGGAGTAAAGATTATAACGCCAACTGGCACATTAATGTGAAAATAGGCCTGATCTTTCCCTCTATACTATTTCAAAAGTGAGTCATTAAGAAGCTAATTGTAAGTTACCCTACCCTATAACTCTATAAAGGTCAATTTACAAAGACATCCTTTCTTTTTCAAGTTTTGGAGTCCAGAAATCTAGGGATCATTTTGACATCCCCCTCTTCCTCACTAGTCCCAAACTTCCAACATCGCTTAGCAAAAAAAAAAAAAAAAAAAAACCCCAAACTTTCTGCTCTTGGACATCTCTAAACCAAATTCAGTGTGTGTTTTACTGGGGATTGAACCCAGGAGTGTTCTACCACTGAGCTATACCTCAGCCCTATTTTATTTTTGGTCTTGCTAAGTTGCTAAGGCTAGCCATGAACCTGTGATCCTCCTGTCTCAGCCTCCCAAATACTGGGATTACAGGCGTGTGCCACCACACCCAGCTAACCAAATTCTTTAATGCAGCCAAAACCAGCCTCCCAAGACATAAATATAATGCCATCACTTCCTTGACCTTAAAACTCAATGGCTTTCCACTGCTCTAAGAAAAAGACCAACCTCTTTCATGTGCCCTCCTTCACAGACCAGACTTTGATCTAAACCACGCCCCACCACCTGGTCACTCTGGTATTCTTTAGTCCTGCACCACAAGGCATATGCTTCTCATATGCACAATATGCCTGTCCTGCAACTATGCACATTCATATTCATTCATATTTTCTCCCCCCCCACAGTACTCAGGACAATGTCAATTTAGCTTACTAGTTAATTTCCTGGGCCAACAAGTTCTCAAATATTTACTGACTGAATCAACAGATAGTTTATAGATGAGGTAGGACTAGAATTTGTCTCTGAACTTTTAACCAAATTTTCCTGGGGTTTGTTTTATTGATTGGCTGATCAATTAGGTGCTAGGGATTGAACCAGGGGCATTCTACTTCCAAGCTACACCCCCAGCCATCCCTTTTCATTTTTTATATTGAAAAAAGGTTTTGTTAAGTTGCGGAAGCTGGCTTTGAACCTGTGATCCTCCTGTCTCAGCGTTCCAAGTACTGGGTTTACACATGTATGCCACCACACCCAGCTATGTTTTTTATTTTTAAACAGCTTTATGGGAATATAATTTATAAACCATAAAACTCACCCGTTTTAAGCGTACAATTCAATGTTTTGGGTTTTTTTTTTTTTGCGGAGCTGGGGATAGAACCCAGGGGAATTCTACCTCCAAGCTACACCCCCCAGCCCTATTTTTTATTCTTTATTTTGAAACAGGGTCTCACTAAGTTGTGGAAGGCCTCACTAAGTAGCTGAGGCTGGCCGCGTACCTGGATCCTCTGGTCTCAGCCTCCCAAATACTGGGATTACAAGCGTGCACCACCACACCCAGCTCAATTCAATGGTTTTTTGATACATTTAATTATGGTTTCTTTTCACCAAAGATGCTATTGTTTCCAAATAAGTAAGTTGAAATGTGTAGGTTTAAACAAAATGATACAAGATTTTTGGAAAAAGTGGTGGCTTTGTAAATGGACTATTTACAAGTATTAGAATACTAACATTGTAGTTGTAAATAGTAAAACTCAAATATTTGATAAAACCTAGCCTAAAACCACCCTCTGACTAGCCCTGGCCTCTAAAACCATACAAATGCTCTTCCCTAAGTTCTTTGTGTGTGTGTGTGTGTGTGTGGTACTAAGGATTGAACCCAGGGGCATTCTACTTCTGAGCTACACCTCCAGCCCTATTTTAGTCTTTATTTTGAAACAGGGTCTCACTAAGCTGCAGATGGCCTCCGTAAGTTGCTAAGGCTGGCCTCAAACCTGCAATCCTCCTGTTTCAGCCTCCCAAGCTCTGGGATTACTTAGCATGCGCCACCATGCCCGGCTCTTCCCTAAGTTCTTGCTTTGCTACATTACTGAAACTGTGAGGGCAGTCTTAGTGCCTGCTTGAAAAGTTAGTAATGACAGCTTCGTAAGAGCAAGTTTCTCTGGTGCTCTTAGTAGCGGAGTTCTGACACTTTTGTATGCTAGCAAGTTGCCTTACATATGCTAAATTTGTATTGTGTGATTTAAAACTATCCAGTTAACCAATATTTGTCTCAGTGCCACAGAAATAGGTAACAATAACATCCTTAAAATCACACTGGTAAGCTGGGCATGGTGGCGCACACCTATAATCCCAGTACTTAGGAGACTGAGACAGGAGGATCACAGGTTCAAGGCCAGACTCAGCAACTTAGAAGTACCTTCAGCAACTTGATGAGACCCTGTTTCAAAATAAAAAATAAAAAGAGCTGGGTGTGTAGTTCAAAGGTAGAATGCCCCTGGTTCAATCCTTAGTACCAAAAAATAAAAAGGGCTGGGGTATAGCTCAGAGGTAGAATGCCCCTGGATTCAATCCCCAATACCACAAACAAACAATCACACTGGTATACTGTATACCAAAAGACATGTTCAGAGCAAATGTGTAATAACCCAATACTGGAAACAACTCTAATTTTCATGATAATAGAATTATTAAGTTGTAGCATATTTATATGATGGGATATTACATCTCAATGAAAAAGAAAAAACATTGCTTCATGTACAAAATAATGATGAATCTCACAGAATATCTAGTGGAAGACAGACAAAAAAGATTGCATAATGTATAATTTTATATAAAGTTCAAAACCAGACAAAGCTAATCTATGATGGGAGAAGTAAAAATAGTGGTTACCTTTGATGAAAGGCAGTAGAGAATGACTAGGAAAGGCCAGAGTGGCTTTTTAGGGCACTACTAAGGCTCTACATTTTAAGGTAGTTGGTGATTAAGTGGGTAAAATATGTGACTCATATGTGTGTGTGTGCATGCACTTTGCTGTACTACAACTTTTTTGCGTTGTTTTGTTCGGTGTTTTTTTTTGGTACTGGGGACTGAACCCATGGGCATTCTACCTCGGAGCTTTTATTTTGCAATAGGGTCTCACTAAGTTGCTGAAGGTATTGCTAAGCTTCTGAGTCTGGCTTTGAACCCGTGATCCTCCTGTTTTAGCCTGCTAAGTACTGGGATTACAGGCATGTGCCACCATACCTGGTTGTGTTACCTCTTTAACTTCTTTCTTTTATTTATTTATTTATTTATTTTTTTGGTAGTACTGGGGATCGAACCCAGGGGCATTCTACCTCTGAGCTATATCCCCAGCCCTATTTTTTTTTTTTTTTTT
>PVJS01025470.1:0-27836 GCA_004027185.1 Glis glis
CTCTCTCTCTCTCTCTCTCTCTCTCCCTGTTTCTCTCTCTCTCTCTCTCTCTCTCTCTCTCTCTCCTTAGGCCCTCCACAACTTCGTGAGACCTGGTTTCAAAATAAAGTATAAAAAATAGGGCCAGGGGTGTAGCGCAGAGGTAGAATGCCCCTGGGTTCAATCCCTGGTACCGCAAAAAAAATATATATATATATATTATTTGTACTTCGCCGTTTAAAACAGATTACCAGGTACTGTCTAAGGTACAAAGGAACTGAAGACATTCTACAAGGAGTCTGAAGGTTTAACTACAAAATAAAATTAACAATGAGTAGCCTGGCATGGTGGCTCACACCTATAATCCCAGTACTTGGGAGGCTGAGTCAGGAGGATCACAGGTTCGAGGCAAGCCTCGACAACCTAGTGAGACCATCAGAAAATTAGTGAGACTGTTTCAAAGTAAAATAAAAGAGGACTGAGGTAGAATGCTGTCTAGGTCAACATTCTCACTGCTAGAATCCAACACAACTGACCAAACAACTTAGAGGAAGAAAGGTTTATTTGCTCAGTGTTTTGGAGATCTTGGAGCTTAGTCTATGTCAGGCTGGGTCTTCGGAGCTCAGGGCATGGTAACAGGAAGCAGAGAGAGAGAGCAAGCAAGTGGAGGGATTCAAAGACACAAGAACAATCCCTAAGGCCACACCCTCAGGGACCCACCTTCTCCAGCCACACCCCACCTGCCTAGGTTACCACCCAGATAAACCCATCAAGATGGTTTTATCCACTGATGAGATTATAACTCTCATGACTTAATCACATCAACTCTGAACAAGAGCTCTTCAGGGGACATTCTGTATATAACCATAACAATTGTCCCTGGGTTAAATTCCCAGTGCCACACACAAAAACAAAACAAAAACCCCAAACAAACACATAAATAAACCAACAAGGAGTGAAATTTCCAAGTAACAGAAATTAGCCAATTCTCATGTGTCTGGGCCATGCTTGTTTTTCTGGTCCTTTTTTTCTGTTGGCTGAGGTGCCCAGGCATACCATGGGAGAGGCCACTCAGGTTTTCAGTGAGATCCCAAACTACTCATCTTTCCATATAGCCCGTGTCATGGGTTGTCTCAAATGGGTAAACTAATTGTAATTATCATTATTTTTTAAGAGTCAGTGTGCTTCTTTTTCCTCCTGGAAGCCAGACTGCCTCATTGAAAGATTGACATGTCAATGAATGGGGAAATGGGAGCATTTTAGCTTTTAAGCTGTTCTTGAAAAACATCGCAAGGCACCTGCTGAAAGAGGCTTTAGTCCTGAATACCAGGTGGTCAATATCACCACAAAGAGATGTGATAAAGAGGATTTAGTGAAAGGTTAAGGAGAAGCAAGCCTCTTTGGAATCCAGGATAATAACTTCCAGGATATTTCACATGACTGTAGAGGACTCAGAAGTGCTTTGTAGATTTTAACCTGCATAAAGTCCTCGAAAGTAGGAAGGGCTTTTCAAGAACACTCCTAACCCCGATGTTCTGTGTTTCCATCTTCCGGTACTTATGTTACTGGGATTTCTGGTACTCACTATCTTTACAATCAGCATTTCTGGTATTCTATATTACTATTTTAGGGACTTCGTCTGCCCATTTAAAAGAATATGTTCCTCTTTTTGGGGATGTCTTGTTCTGAAACTCTTTTTTTTTTTTCAAGTCATGTTTTGTTCCTAATGTCTCAAGATCTTGGTGTAACACTCAGGCAAATTAACCTTACCCTTGGTGTCCCCCAGGACACTAGCTTAAATATAACACCTTTGTGGGAATACATCTTTCTCAGAACTCCTAGAAATGTCTACATATGTGATGAATGTGAGTCTGAGTAACATGTTTAGTATAAAGTGTCGAGAAATGGATTGATAGACAAAATATAGCCTCAAAAATATTGTCCATGTTGGGAGAGGACAATAGAGGCCTGTCTCAGCAACTTAGTGAGACCCTGTTTCAAAATAAAAAATAAAAAGGGGTAGGGGTGTAACTCAAAGGTAGAATGCCCATGTTCAATCCCTAGTACTCTCCCCTGCCAAAAAAAAAAAAAAAAAATATATATATATATATATATATATATATATATATATATATATATATGTTGCTAACATCACCTGGCAGGGTATGATTCTCACTAAGTCTCTATTCTACTTGTCTGGCCAATGTGATAGAGGCAGAGATTAAATGTTCAGGGCATCAGTTCCTCTCAACTTCACAGTGGAACCTCCATCTTTTACTAGAACAAAGCACACTCATAAGGACCCCCCCACTTTGTGATACTGGGGATTGAACTCAGGGGTGTTCTACCTCTGAGCTACACCTCCAGATTCCCTTTTTGGTGGTACTGGGGATGTAACCCAGAGGTGTTCTGCTTCTGAGATACAGCCCAGCCCTATTTTTTTCTTTTTTTTTGAAACAGGGGCTCGCTAAGTTGCTAAGGCTAGCCTTGAACTGGCAATCCTGTTTTAGCCTCCCAAGTACTGGGATTACAGGTGTGTGCCACCACATCTGGTCCCTATTTTTATTTTTTAGTTTGAAACAGAGTCTCACTAAGTTGCCTAGAGTGACCGTGAACCTGCAATCCTCCTGTCTCAGCCTCCCAAGTACTGGTATTATAGGCGTGCACCACCATACTCAGCTAGGAATCCCATTTTTCTAATACAACTCACCAAAGGTCAAGGGTCTTCTTTTCCAATAGGGTGCCAATTTGAAACGTGAAATGCAATATTCTGAAGTTATCATTATGTTTATTTTCCTTTTGGCATGGTTATAATGGTCTATGATATGGTGCAGATGTGGGACTCCTGCTCACTCTGGCTTTGATCTGTAGGATAATAAGGGTTTGTCTTGAAGAGCCTGTGACTTCCTTGAGCACTTTCATAGGTGGTTTTATATGCATCCTACCATGGAACTACGAGGCAAAGTCCAACTAGACTCTGCATGTTCCATGGTCTAGGAACTGTGTAAATATGCTGGAATATGCCACGCTTTTATTTTTGAAAAGCTTGAAAGGTATTTTCATCAGCGTAGTGACACTGGGAAGACAGGAGACCCATGTCCTTAGCCATGTTTTGGTAAGGGTGACAGTGACTTTGAGGTTTTGTGGAAAGGGGAATGAGGGCAAGGGCTGCGGGTTGGCACAGTTGAAGTCTTTTCACAACTGCCAAAGCAGGTGATGTTGGTCAGGTGTGGTCTCCTCCATCCTCATCTCAGGACAATATTTTCATATTTTAGAAATGGAAATTTCAAGACAATATTGTCATTGTATGGCTTCCTTTCACTTTTCTTGATTTTACATTATTCTTTAGAGGTAAGGAATATTTAGCAACTTTTCCTTTGAGAGACTCCAGTGTTGACTGTGTTCAAAATTACAGGTTGTCTTGCTTTGCTCCTGTTCTATTTCTATGGGACTAGTCCTGTTCCCACATGGCCGTGACAAGTGAGTTTAATTTTTTCTTTATGACTTTGCAAAATTAAAATGTCATAATTCCAAATACATGTTACTTTAAAGAGATTTATCACTATTAACAAAATTGACATGATTTCTGGAGCACTAACCCTCCAGGCTCACCCATGAAACAGGCCATAGTCACTGTTCATCATATTGTCCGAGCCCTAGAGTATCCTCATCTCTTGCCTTCATACATGCCACACAACCTGCTGATTTTTTTAACCTTTCTTTTTTGATTCTTTTATTTGTAACTCTTAAAAATAACAGTAAAACTTCAATTTATTTATTCTATTTTTCTTTTTTATACTTTTGTTAGTGCATTGTAGTTATACATCATAGTGAGGTTCAAAGTGATACAAACACACATGCACACAACACTTGGTGTATTTCCTTCCACATCCCACCCTGAATGTTAGTGAGAGTGATAGTGAATGATACCTTCATACATAGTTGGGCTGATTTAATGAGCACAGCCAAGGCAAAGCCATCAGAAGCAGATTTTGCTGAAGATATGGGCATAGGGAGGTAGAATCCCTGATTCCAGGGCTATGGATATTTTTCTATCTATGGTTGATTATTTAGTGTCTGCAAAACTCAGAACTGGACCTCAATATGGCCACTTTTCCACTGCTCCTGTGTGGTGCGTGCGTGTGTGTGTGTGTGTGTGTGTGTGTGTGTGTATGTGTGTTGGAGGAGGAAAGTGGATTGATAAACTTTTTTTTTCCAATGATAATTGGATAAAGAGTTGGAGTATCAGCAGTTATTCATTCATCTTAAGAGGTCTGAAATGGACATTCACCTTGGTGGGCATAATGAAAAATAAAGTCTTTCCTCGGAGTTAATGCCTTGTTATATTACCCTCTTAGAAAATACTTTGCTGTTCTGTATCTTTTACTGAATCATCTTTCTATTTTCTCTTTAGATTCTGACTTGAGGGGGTGTTCCATCCTATTAATTTAGAATGAAAAGTGAAGTTGCATGCATTGTTTAGGTAAGTAAAGGTGAGTTTTTATTTTAAGTGCTGGTAAATCATGGCTGCAATTGGTTTAATTTTCAAAAATTTCCTAATTTTTTTATTCCCAAAGTTTTGTAAAGAAAACAATTACTATGATTTTTAATTGGCATCCCAATTACAGGAATGACTGTTTATTGTTTCTTCCCTTCCATGTTTCTCCTGAAGTTCAAATGTGTATATACACATGCTGAGATGTCTAGAAATGGCAGGATTTTGACATTTGAACAGTTTATATTCCGAGTATTTCGAATTTGATCAACCACAAATAAATATCTGTCTTTTGTTGGAGCAATTCAAATTTGGGTGGTGTAAATATGGGGGCTAGGAATCTCTTCCAATTACCTTTAAGAAAAAGCCAAGGCCTTAAAATTATGTTGGATATAAACTTTCCTTGGGAAAACAGTGATTCCTGGTGAGTGGATATTTTTAAGCATCAAAGAAGCTACTTTTCCAAATTAGTTAAGTTGATTTAGTATTCTGTTTCAATATAAAGTGTTTAGCATGATGGATAATCTCTTGAGTGCTGAAGGCAATAGACTGTTATTGGTAAGAGGTAAACTCTTTATGTGAGTTTTATCATACATATTTCATTTGCCTGGGCAAAATACACTCTATTAAATATATGATTTTAAGATTACAAAGGCGAAAAACTCTACTGTAAAACACAGCATATAATGTATGTCATTATTGAATGACTTTAATTACTAAGTATTCTTCTTTTCTTGGTAAGACCTTATAGGTGCCTCATGTTTTTGTTATTGTTGTTCTTGAAACCTTTTGACACAAAGAAATATGTCAGAAATTTTTCTTCATACATGATGTTAATATTCATATTCTTTCCTGTGTTGACTCCCCTTTGTGATATTTTGCTGGAAGGAAACTCACTTTCTGACTTGTAAAGTCATTTCTCTCATTGTTAAAAATATGGTCACCAGAAATGACCCTCTTTTCCAACTTCCCGCGTTATTCCTTCAGTGAGAAGGGCTTTGACCACACCTATTGGCTAATATTTCATATTACTTACCTATACATTATTAGTACACAAGTAAGGTTATTTTAGTAGTTGGGATTTCTAGTTTGGGCTGTATTTTTCTCTGTAATTCTGATCATCTGGATTTATGATCCTCATAATTTGTGTCATGTCCAACTATACAGGACACACATTTGGAAAGTCAGCTCCACAGCGGTTTTCAGTGTTACTGGCAATTATATTTCTGATTATCAGTCTCCATAACTCTGCTTTTGGAACAATATATGCTGGCCCTTTGGTATCACTTCTGGAGCAGAGAATGGCCCTCCTCATCCCTACAACTATTCACATTCAGTCAAAGTAACCACACCAAGTTAAACATAAACCGTTTGTCCACACAGCTGTCCAATTTCTCTCTTTTGGATATATCCAAGTCATTACATGCTCATCTCAATGAAGAAAGCTCCATGTAAAATGTATAATGAATTTCTACACCTCAAAGTTGATATATTGTCTCATCCATTCTGTTGCTTAACAAACTTGTATAGTGTATCTACTACATACCAGGCCCTGTGCTATACTTTCAGAGGGATCCTGTGTAGAGTAAACCACCATAACTTTTCTCAAAGAGGATGAAAAGTGAAATATTTGGAAAGGAAGTACAAAAGCAATGAGTATATTAACAATATCCAACCGCTCTAATTTGGATCCAGAATGTCCCTCAAAGACTCGTGTGTTGAAGGCTTGGTCCCCAGTGTAGCAATGTTCACAGGTGGAGCTTTGGCAAAGTGATTGGATCATGACTGCTACCACCTTACTGGTGGATTGATGCATTGATGGACTGAATGGGCAACTGGGAAGTGGTGGAAACTGTAAAAGGTAGAACCTAGTTGAAGAAAACGAGTCCTTGAGGATGTGCCCTTGGGGACTATATCTTGTCCCTGGCCCCTTTGTCTCTCTCTTTCTGCTTCCTAGCTGTTAGGGGTGAGCTGCTTTCCTCCACCAGGACCTTCTGCCATGTTTCCCTGGATCACCACAGGTCCATATATATGGAAGCAGCTGACAAGGGGCTGACATCCCTGAAACTATGAGCCTCTAAATTGACTTTCTCAGATACTTTTCATAGTGATGGAAATATGACTAATACATCAATGTTTGTTCTTTAAAAAGATTAACAAGATTAACTCAGGCAAGAATGAATAAGAAAAATGCAAAATACAAATACATACTGAATGAAAGGGAGTGGTAACTTTAGAGTCATTAAAGATTTAAACATATTAAACAACAATAATAGATGAGGAAATTAGGTAGCATGCATATGACAAGCTGCTCAAACTCAGTAATATGAAAAATGCAAGCAAAAATGACAATGAGATATCTCTTTAAACATTATGGATTAGCAACATTAGAAAGCAGGGACTAAGAACTCAAGATTCACAATCTGATTCACTGTGAGCACGATAGATGGGGTCTACCACTCAGGGCAGTGAGCTGATGGACCCGATGAAGTTCAATATACACCTGGCTCATGATCCAGCATTTACACTCCTCGTTTTATATACCATCCAATGGTTAATTTCATGTGCTTAGTTGACTGAGTCATGGCCATGTTCATGTTTGCCCAGATATGTGATCAGACATTATTCTGAGTGTTTCTGTAAAGGTGTTTTGTGAAGAGCTTAATATTCAAATTGATAGACTCAGTAAAACAACTTGCCCTTCCTAATGTGGATGGGTCTCACTCAATCAGTTGTGGGCCTGAATAGACAATAGACTAAAGGATGGCCCTTCCTGACTAAGAGAAAATGCTTTGCTTGATGGCCTTTGAGTCACAACATCCAATTTATCTTGCCCTTGGACTAGAACTGAATCATCAGCTCCTCGAAGCCTGCCAGTCTTTGGACTGGAGCTACACCGCTGGTTCTCCTGGGTCTACAGCTTATGAGTCAATCTTCAGACCTTGGGACTCTCCAGCCTTCGTAATTGCATGAGTCAGTTCCTTATTACAAATTCATTCTCTCTCTCTCTCTCTCTTTCTCACACACACACACACACACACATACACACACACACACACATACACACACCCTACTGGTTCTGTTCTCTGGAGAACCTCCATTAATACACATGCCATAGTCATTATTTACCAGTCTATACAATGATAGTAATAAGAATGTTCATTGTATTTGTGGAGTTGGAAACTGGATATGTAAAATATGATGCCACTCACACAGGGAGGGCTATACTATAGTTGTAAGCCATGGATCAAATGTAGCAAAACGGATGGACAGTGAAGCTAGAGTGCTGCATGAAAATAAAGACACAGAAAGAAACGTATTTCATGGCATTAATATAAATTGAAGCTGAGCAAGATGGCGCATACCTGTAAACTCAGTACTTGGGAAGCTGAGACAGGCGGATCACAGGTTCAAAGCCAGCCTCAGCAACTTAGTGAGATTCTCAGCAACCTAGTGAGACCCTGTTTCAAAACAAAAAATTAATAAAAAGGGCTGGGGGTATAGATCAGAGGTAGAATGTTCCTGGGTTCAATTCTTCAGTACCAAAAATAAATAAGTTGAAAAGGCATGCATGTAAGACAACAGCAACTTGCAAGGATAGTTCTATATGCATATATATTAATAATATTATATATAGATATATTAATATATGTATTTATAGTTTTATATGTATACACACATCTATCTATCTATCATTTATCTATGTTAATTTTGCCTAACTTGGTAGAGGGAAATGTGAGCAGACTACATAGATATCTGAGAATGAATAAATAATTGGATTAATTATGCAAACAAGAGAGCTTCGCATAGACCAGTGGAATTAATGTACCAAAAACTGAGTAGGGTGATGAACTCAAGCCTGTGCACTTTAAGGAGGACAAAGAAAATCTGCTCTTGTCTAATATCTAATTAGATTACTTTAGGCAGGACAACTAAACAAAGTGATGCTCCCCAAGATCAGAGAGCAGGCCATGAGTCCAGTGTGCCAGGCAATGCGGAGTCACCTCTGGAGCCTCTCTGGGAAGTGCACTCTGTGGGGGATGAGCTCAGAACTGCCTGCAGCTTTTATCTGTGGATCACTGTGACTGCTGGAAAGATCCTTTTCAAGGTAGGACTGAAAATCTCTCTCTCCAAGGTTCTTGGTTGGATCTGGGATTTAGGTTTCATAACCACTTGTTCTCCTTTTTCCTTTTCCTAGTTTCCTTTGTCTCATTTTGGTCTCAATATCTCACCATACACATGAACATATTTTATGTGTGTGCTTAAATCTTTATGATCATGATTCTGTCTCAAGGGCACTGGATAAAGGATCTTCCCTCAACTTTGCAGCCTCAAAATACAATCACAAAATGTACTTTTGTAGTCAACAAAAGCTCACGAGAATTAGAATTATTTTCAATATCTTTCTAATTGGGCTGGAAGTGTGATTAAGAACCCCATGAAGGAATAGAATTAAGTCTCAACATTGAAATAATTGTTAGACAAAATACAAAAGGTCAATCTCAAATGTGTAACCATGATTTATTAAATAATTTTTATTCTGAATGGTCATGTATCTAATCAGATTCAGAATATCAGCTAGAAATAAAGTTGGATGTATGTTCAAAACTAGAAAACCAAAAGTAAGATGGAATCAGTCACAGAGGTTGTTGCCATCCCTTTCCTGTCTTTTCAGTTAAAAGTAAGAATGTCAGGTGCCATGGCGCACACCTGTAATCCCAGTACTTAGGAGGTGTCTCAGTCAGAATTCTCACTGCTGTATCCCAGGAAACCTGACCACACAGCTTAGAGGAAGGAAGATTTATTTGCTCACAGTTTCCTTGGAGACTTTGGGCTCAGTCCATGCGGGGCCAGCATCTTTGGATCTCAGGGTATGGTGGCAGGAAGCCAAGAGAGGGAGAGCACAGGGGCTCTGCTCTTCACCTTACAGAGGCCAGAAGTAGAGAGAGAGAGCAGGGGGAGGAAAAACAAATATGCAGTCTCCAAGGCCACACCCCCAGGGACCTCTCCTTAGCAACCAAGCCCCACTTACAACTCCAGACCATTACAGTAGGAGACTGAGATGGGAAGATCACAGGTTCAAGGCCAGCCTCAGAAACTTAGTGATACTCTCAGCAACTTATCAAGACCCTGTTTCAAATGAAATAAATAAATAAATAAATAAATAAATAATAAATAAGGGCTGGGAGTGTAGTTCAGAGGTAGAACGCCCTTGGATTCAGTCCCCAATACCACTAAAGTGTATAAGTAGATAGATGGATAGATAGATAGATACATGAATAAAAGCATGACACAGCCTTGCTCTGAATTTCAATTTAAATAAATATTATGCAATAGCTACAAACTAAAACATCAAATGCCATTAAAAACATGGCTATGCAATGGTAGACTGGGTGTTTGAAACAAATTCTGTCACTAACAACCACTAAAAAGGGTCAGTAAAACATACAAAGCTTTGTCTTAATAGCAGCAAAGACCTAACAAGATACTATTTACTGACTGAAAATGGGAGCAGAAAGTGTAGAACAGAATGCTCTGAAAGATGCTCTATGGACCTCTTGTTGGGCATCAGAGGGAGGCAGCCAGGAGGGGGGTTATGCACACACAGGGGACAGAGGAAGTCCTGAGCCAGGGACAAGACAAGGATCAGCAAGACTTTTTCTTAGACACACACACACACACACACACACACACACACACATCCCTCTTGATTTTCTGCCCCCCCTTCTGTAAATCCCTAAGAAATAGTTGAGGGGTGAGCAGTTTTAGTTAACATTTGGAATTGACAGGCTCAGAGTTCAGACTCATCAATGGAAGGATCCATGGATGATACCCCGTTCTGCAGGAGTTCTTATTTATTTTTCTTCATGGACTGCTTTGAAAGCCGGATAAAGCTTGTGGATCCCTTTCCAGAGTAATTTTTTGTTTTGCATGCACTGCAGTGAAATATGTAGGCTTACAAATAAACCAGATATACTGGAAAATGTCATAAAACCTGTTTTACATTAAAGCGTCTTCTTGGTATTCTATGATCTTTGATGAAGAACACATATCCTAATACTTTTTACCACAAACAAGATATAAAACAATTTTATCATCTCAAAAATGTTATTATCTAAAGAAATTTCCCACATCTCTTTCCCTACGTCCCTCTGACAACTGTCAACCTCAGCAAACACTGGCCTATGTTTTCTCCCCATAATTTTGCCTTTTCTGCAATATTACCTTTTTTTTCTTGTTTGCAGTGCTGGGAATCAAGCTCAGGGCCTCAGGCATTCTAGGCAAACCATGTCATCTTTTGAGTCAGTCTTGTTTTGATCCAAGTTGTTGCACACACCAACAGTTCATTCCTTTTTATTTCTGTGTAGTATTCCAGTGTGTTGGTGTACCAGAGTTTATTTATTCATTCATCCCTTGAAGGGAATTCTAGTTACTTCCAGACATTTAGATTTAAAGAATCCAGAATAAAGATTCTGTAAATATTCAGGTGCATACATTTTTATGTGTGAACACAAGTTTTTATTTCTCTTGGGTAAATAAGAAGTGCTGAGTCTATTTGATTTATTGAAAACTCTAAGTTTTACTGTCTTCTTGAAGTAATGATGATCTATTTCTTTTAAATCCATCACAAATACTATCTTAAAAAGTAAAACTACAACCGGGTGTGGTGGCTCACGCTTGTAATCCCAGTACTTTGGGAGGCGAAGATCGGAGGATCCGGGTTCGCGACCAGCCTCAGCGCTCTCTCTCTCTCACTCTCTCTCTCTCTCTCTCTCTCTCTCTCTCTCTCTACTTAGTGAGGCCCTCCTCAACTTCGTGAGATGCAGTTTCAAAATAAAGTATAAAAAATAGGGCCGGGGCCGTGCGTGGTGGCGCACGCTTGTAATCCCAGTATTTTGGGAGGTGGAGATGGGAGGATCCAGGTTCGCGGCCAGCCTCAGCTCTCTCGCTCTCTCTCTCCCTGTCTCTCTCTCTCTCTCTCTCTCTCTCTCTCTCTCTCTCTCTCTCTCCTTAGTGAGGCCCTCCGCAACTTCGTGAGACCCGGTTTCAAAAATAAAGTATAAAAAATAGGGCCGGGGGCGTAGCGCGGAGGTAGAACGCCCCTGGGTTCAATCCCCGGTACTGCAAAAAAAAAAAAAGTAAAACTACTTTATTCTTTGGAGTATTTTCTGCATGTCAATCAATGGGAAGAGTGGTTTATAAATTAGTGACATCACTAGCTGCTTGTAATGGCTCCATTTATAATGATTTTGTTAGGATTTTAAAATATTTCTTAGTCTTTAATATGATAGATTAACATTTTCCATGTTTACTGCTGATTCATCTCATCAACCTTTTCTTGGAACTTGAACAGTAGATTAGCTGGTTGCCACTGAAGTCTATTGTGCTCATGTTATTATTGTGCTGATGTTGGTCATCGTGCCATGACTAAAGAGGGCTTAGCCAGGCTAAGGGGCTGACCACTCTGTCGTGAGGGTGTCTCTTTGGAGTATTGGCAAAGGTGAAGGCAGCCTAATATAAGGGGTAGACTCTACATCTACATTAGAGAACTTGTATTAGCTTTACCTATGTTAGACAAAATACAGAAGTTCAATCTTAAATGTGTAACCATGATTTATTAAATGTTTCTAATTTATCTAATTCATGGTAGCGAATCAGGATCAAAATATTAGCTAGAAACAAAGTTGGACATACATTCAAACTAGATGCATACTTAAAGTTACCTATGTCACCAACTGTCCATGTGAACTGGGCAAGGGTTTTGTCTGGATGGACGTCAGTTTCAGAGGACACACTAAGGCAAGATGAACGAGGGTCTCAGAAAACAATGCTCTAGGCTGTACTCACTCTTGGGGCTGGCTCTGCACTGACATGATGCTGAGAGCAAGAGCTTCTCAAATTTTGTACCCTAGATGGCTCACTCAATGAACCCCAGTTCAGGTTGGGTTTGGTCTATTTGCTCATCTGTACCTAAGGAGGTATCCTCTTCCTTTGCTAGGAAGATGGATTTCTATTTCTGCCCAATTCAGAATGACTGTGTGAACACTGTACAGTCACCCATAACCTCATTATATCCATGGTTCTCTGCCCATTCGCTTCAGTACTTTTCTTTGATATTTAGCCCAGGATATGCCTTCTTTTGCCCCGTGAAGACATATTTCCTTTTGCAGTCTAAGAATTCTCAAAAAGTGTGTGTGTGTGTATGTGTGTGTGTGTGTGTGTGTGTGTGTGTGTTGGTTGGGAAAGCAGGCCTTAGGAGGCATAAGAGCTACACTCTTAGGAGTGATATTTATTTTATTCTAAATTTCAAATAACATGAAAGGAGAATATCAAAATGTTTTTAAAAGCTAATATATGATATGATAGCACATTTGTTTTTTTATTTGGCCATTCAATAACAAGATCAAGTCCTAAAACTATGAAAATGTTAAGATAATGATGGGCATAAATGGTACTTTGAGAACTTTGCAATTACTGTAATGTGCATCTTCAGGAGAGATTCTAGAAGCAGAATTGCTGGGTCCAAGAGTAAATGTGCATATGCAGTTATGCTAGATGTTGCTAAGTTCTCCTGCAAAAAGACTGTACCCTTTGTATTCCCACGAGCAACGTATCAGAGTGCCTATTTTCACATAGATTCATCATATACTATATTGAGCAACTGGGGTTTTTGCAATTTTGATGGGTGAAAAATAATATCTCATTATAATTTTAATTTACATTTCTCCTACTGTATAAACAAGTTTGAACATATTTTTATATGATCACAAGTCATTTGCATTTCTTTTTCTGTGAATTTTCTGTTTATTTAGTTAGCCTCTGTTTCTGTGAAGTTACTGGCTTTTTTTTCATTTCTATTTTTATAATCTCTCACTTTGTTAGGAAAATTCAGAATTTGCTCGTCTTATTAGTACTACTGTTTTTTTCCTAGTATGTAATGTGTTTTTAAATTTATATATAGTATTTTTATACATTTATTGATGCATTATAATTATACATCATAGTGAATTCAAAGTCTAACAAGCATGCACACAGGTCTTAGTGTGTTTCTCTTCAGGTCCCACCCTACTACCTGCCCCTCCCCTACATAATAGTGATATTGGTAGTGATACTTTTATACATGGGCATATCATAATTTGAACTGTTTCATTTGTGAGTTCTTCCCTTTTCCCTCCCCTCTTCCTTCCCCTTGCCCCCTTCCACTCTTCTACTAGTCTCTCTCCTCAGTTATCTAAAGTCCCTTTTGTTTCCTATTTTCTCTCTAGCTTCCACATATGAGAGAAAATATTTAACCCTTTACTTTCTGAGACTGGCAGACCTCACTTAACATAACATTCTCTAGTTCTATCCATTTTCCTGCAAATGACATAATTTTGTTGTTCTTTAAGGCTGAGTAAAATTCCATTGCATATGTAGTATTTTTGTCATATACAATTACTTTCAAGTAAGAAAATTGATCTATTTCATTCCTTATTTGATATTCTGAATTTTGAGTAATAGATTAAAAAGATTTCCCAACTCACAAGTTATGAAGGATTTATCCATATTTTCTTGTGATAATTGTATGATTTCATTTAAATTTTGTGATCCATTTGAAAACCTAATATACATTACAGGGAATGATCCCATTTGATCTTTTTTTCCAGCTGGACCAAAACTACTAATTTAAATGTTCATCTGTTCCCCATTGATTTGAGATCTTTCTTGTATCATACACTAAATTTTGACATGCAATTAAGTCTACTTTTAGATTTTCTATTGTTTCATTTGTTCATCTCTTAACACCTTGCTATTTTAATCATAAATGTTTTAGGACACACTTTACTGTTGGGGTAGGCTGGAATTCACTATTGCTCCTTTTGCAAAAGAAGAATAAAATAGGAGGAATAAGTCAACCTGATTTGAATATATATAGCTCCAGAAATCAAGACAGTGTGGAATAGTGCTGGCAAAGGAAGACCCAGAATAGAGATCCAAGAAATACCTCCACACAAATATGTCTAACTGATTTTTGACAAAGGAACAACAAGAATTCACGGAAAAAAGATGCCCTAAACAAATGGCACTGAAACAATTGGATATCAATAGGCAAAAAATAATAATAATTAAATTCATAAACTCAATCTTAACTCATGTCTTATATGCGAGTTAATGCAAAATAGAGTGTCAATTTAAATATAAAATGCTCAATCTAACTCCAGTTAGAATAGCAATCATTAAGAATACATACAATAATAAATGCTGGTGAGGATGTGGGGGATAGAAACCCTATGCATTATTGATGGGGTTGCAAATTAGTACAACTGCTGTGGAGATCAGTGGAGGTTCCTCATAATACTGGGAATGGAACCTTCATATGACCCAGCTATACCATTCTTGGGTATATTTTCAAAGGAACTGAAGTCAGAACATTCCAGTGATACCTACATATCCATGTTTATAACAGTACAATTCACACTTGCCAAAATATGGGACCAGTCTAGGTGTTCATCAACAGGTGAATGGGTTACAAAACTGTGTTATAAACACACAATGAAATTTTACTCAGCCATAAAGAAGAACAAAATTATGACTTTTGCAGGAAAATGGATGGAACTAGAGAATTATTATGCTGAGATTAGTCAGTCTCAGAGAGTGAAGGGTCATATGTTTTCTCTCATACGTGTAAGCTAGAGAGAAATTAGAAAACAAAAGAAATTTCAGATAAATGAGGAGAGATACCAGTGGACTAGTAGAAGGGAATTTGGAGAAGGAATTGAGGAGGGAAAAAGGGGACTTGATGAAGGAAACAGTGCAAACAATCCTATGTACATTTGAGAATCTATCAATACCAATTTCAAAATGGAGGGAGCAGGGCAGAATCTGGAGGGAAATGCACCAGGTGCTGTGTGCATGTAAATGTTTCTATCACACTAAGCCTCAATATGATGTATGGTTACGATGCACCAATAAAAGCATATTTTAAAAAATAAATCTTTTAGAAGAAAATCTCCAGGACACATGGCAAGGTGAAGATGTCTTCATCAGCAAAGTGTGATCCTAGGAGAATGTGTGGATAAAATAGGCTTCACCAGAATTAAAGCTTTTGTACTGTTAAGAGGATGAAATCAGAAGTTATAGACTGGGAGAAAATATTTACAAACGGTATTTCTCACAAAGAACCTATGCCTGGTATACAGATGCTCCTGAACTTGTGATGGGCTTTTGTCCCAATGAATACATTATAAATTTAAAATGTAATATCATAAGCTAAAAAGACATTTGGAACATCTAACCTGCTGAACATCACAGCTTAGCCTTGCCTACCTTAAACATGCTGAGAACACACATTAGCCTATAGATGATCAAATCATTTAACACAAAACCTATTTTATAATTATGAAGTGTTGAAAGTCTCATGTACACACACAGATGGGCGTTTGGGAGACATGATGGGATATGAAAACACAAAACAGGGGAGTGATTGCTGGGTCATATAGTAAGTTTATATTTAGTTTTCTGAAGAAACTGTTAATTTTCTGCTGTTTCCATAACACACTTAGTGGCTTAAATACCACACATGTAGAGCCCAGAGGTTCAGAATAGGTCTCACTGGACTGATATCAAGTCATTGGCAGGGCCCCTTTCTGTGGTTCTGGGTGAATTGACTCCCTTGCCTTTTGTAGCTTGCCTGTATTGCTTGTTTATGGCTCTGCTTTAACAACACAAAATGATTAGATTTGGTTCACCCAGATTATCCAGGATAATCTCTCCTATGCAGGGTCCTTAACCTTCACCCTATCTACAAGTCCCTTTTGCTATCCCAGAAATGTTCAAAGCAGCTCTACTTGTAATTGCCCAATTTTGGTAACAACCCAAGAGCTCTTCAATGGGTGACCAGTGAAACCATGGAACACTCATACAAAGTAACATCACTCAGCAATTAAAAAAAAGCAACAAACTATTGACACAAAAACATGGATGTGTCTCAAGGGCTATATGGTAAGTGAGGAAAGCCTGTCTCAAAAAGTCACAAAATATAGGATTCCATTTACATAGCATTTTCAAAATGATAAAACAAATGTTTCCTGGTTGTGCTGTTGCTCAACATATCTACGCAGGTGATAATATTACTTCGAAACACACACAAACACACTCAAAGAAATATTTTTGATCTGGTGAAATTTGAGCATGAAGTGGATTGTACTAATGTTGATTTATTTGTTTGGATATTGTATGATTACAATGTAAGATATATGATTATGTAAGATGTATAATTTTGAAAGATGTTAGAAGGAATTGGGTGAGAGTCGGGCGTGGTGGTGCACGCTTGTAATCCCAGTACTTGGGAGGCTGAGACTGGAGGATCCATGTTTGTGGCTAGCCTCAGCTACTTAGTGAGGCCCTCCGCAACTTAATGAGACCCTGTTTCAAAATAAAGAATGAAAAATAGGGCTGGGGGTATAGCTCGGAGGTAGAATGTCCCTGGGTTCAATTCTTAGTACTGCCAAAAAAAAAAAAAGAAGAAGAAGAAATTGGGTGAGAAGCACATGGATTTATTTGTATTAATGTTGCATTGTTTTCAATAAAATTTGAAAAAAATAATAGAAGAATATTTAAAGAGGACTTTAAATAGGAGTTAAGTATTAACAACTATGAACAACTTTTTAAACTATTATTTAAAATCTAGAGACCATAAGTGCAATGATAAATGAATGTGGTTACATGAAATAAAACTTTTGCATGGTTATGAGAAAGAAAGCTAAGTAAAGTAAAAAGAAATTTGACAAATTGAAGAATTATTTGCAACTTATACCATAAAAATAATGTCTAATGTGCAAAAGACTTATAAAAATAGAAATAAAATTAGACCACCTCTCATCTCTAAAGACTAATGGACTTAGAATATTAACATAAAGTTTATAAGAATATAGCATAAAGTTCAGAGAAAAAGTATGAATCATAATGCATATGACTCATAAACCTCTGAAAATACGCTCAAAAACACTCACAAAAAGAAGGACTAAAAATTATAATAAGATACTATGTCTTATCTATTAAATTGCCAAGAAAGGACATGTTTGACAACATGCTCTCCTGTCCAAGGAAAAAATAGACATTCTCAAGTATCCCTGATGAAAATGCAAATTAATAAACACCTGTGTAGTCATAGATGGTAATTTCTAAGAGAATTATATATTCATTTACCTTTTGACCCAGCAATTCCACTTCTAGAAATTGTACCATAAATACACAGGCAAAAAGATCAGGAAAATCAAATGCCTTAGTCATTCTTTGTAGTATTTTGATATCAGTAGACTAGAAACAACCCAGGTGGATATCAGTAAGAGCCTGGGTGAATAAACTATAGTACTCCAGTATCCCCAGTACTTGGGAGGCTAAGAGAGGCAGGTTTGAGCTAGCCTGGCAATTTAGAGAGACTGTCAGCAACTTAGTGAGACCCTGTTTAAAAACAAAAAATAAAATGTGGGTGGGGGCGTAGCGCAGAGGTAGATTGCCCCTGGGTTCAATCTCCAGTACCATCAATCAATAATCAATCGATCAATAATTAAATAAATAGGTGATAAAATGTATATAGTTTGATTAGTCTAAGAAAAATGAGACTATTGAATTGTGTGTGTGTCTGTCTGTCCATATTTAACTACAGTTGGGTAAGGAAACAGGAATATTATTGGAGGGACAAATTTAGAAACTAGACATCTTTCAATATACTTTATTTTATAAATTAGATTTTAGAATAAGATCCTTGAAAACTTGAAGAGTTATATGGAAAAAGGGAGCCTAATTGTTTTTCTCTTTGGGTACATATTTGGAGTGGAAATACTATAATTGACTCTAAAATCCCAATCATTGATTATGTATCCATAGTGGGGTATTCTCTCAGGAAGAGAAACTATAACAACAACAAAATCCTGATTACAGTAAATATAGTATTGATGATAGTGCTGTTATTTCCTTGTTTTTTAAACCATTGGGTATGTATACCTTGGGATTCATCAAACAGGTAACTGTATGGTATTTATTTCTGTCATCCTTCAATAGGCCTTGGAGTACTAGAATTCAAAGGATAGAGATAGATTGTAGATAGATAGAGATAGGTAGATGATAGATGATAGATAGATAATACATACATACATGCATACATACACACATACATACATACATACATATATAGATGTGAATTTTCTAGTTTTGTTCCTTGAAAACATCCTGGAAATATAACATGATAAATCAGTAGAAAAGAGTACCCATAGCTTGCAGCTTCAAATGCTTTTTTTTTTTTTTTGCCAAAAGGAACCAGAGTTCTTTTCAGAATGGCTGATTCTAAGTCTGGGGTAGAAAATATACAAGGCAATTTTGGAACATTTTGTTATATTGGATAACATACTTTATTAAAGAATAGTAGGGTTATATCTAAACAAATCTAAAGTCAATTCATGTAAGTTTTTTATTAGTCAAAAGTGATGCAATTTAATCAACACTATAATTGATTTCTGCAATGAATTTGAACAGAACACATAAGTATAAGACTACAGAGTACAATAAGGTATTTAAGGAAAAAAATCATCTTGGTTATCATTGGAAACTTAAAAAGAAAGAGGAAAAATTACATGGTCTACCACATCTTCCCATACTATCAGGTCATTAAAAGTAGATGAGGCAAGATTTCTCTTTATGGATATATTCTAGTTAATAAATGAAGAAGGAAATGAATTAATATATTTAAATAGTACATATATTTACATTTAAACATTATATACTTCTTGATGAAGTACATTCATTTAAGTATAAATGAGTCTTGCCCCACCCAGATCAATTTCAAAACCCATCAAGCCTCCAGATTCAATTTAGCAAAGATAAGGAAGACATATGTTGAGCAATGTATTTGACTTCGAACAACATCACTGAGTTCTCACCAGCAGAATTCCACTTGTGGGAAGCTGTATAGGACAAATGACTGTTTCTTTAACAAATACACTGCACAGAGGGTGGATAGATGGAGAGGAACCTAAAGTTTAAAAGCAGACTTAAGACACCTATTAACTAATTATAACACATGGAACCTACTTAAATACTTGTTCAAACAAACTTTAAAAATTGTTTTTATGAAACAATTGGAAATTTTAATATTAGTTATTACTATTATTTTGACATGTGTTATTGATTATTTAACCTTACATATTTGTCAAAGCTCATAGAACCATACAGAAAGTACAGTGAATTTTTTCTGTATACAATTTTTTTAAAGTTTAAACAAATTGTAGTAAATCAAATGCATAAATATGTAAGGAAAATAATATAATACTATACACAGATTAAGTTATCCATGAATACAAAGTTTTGAGAATACTAGCATAACCAAATAATTTAATGTACACATTAATAAATTAATAGAGGAAAATCCCATAAGTTCCTCAATAGTTTTTGATGAAATTTAGCATTCCTTCATGTTAAAACCTTTAAATGTAAACAGAAGAGGATTTCCTCAGGTTGAGAAAAGAGTCTACAGAAATCATAGAGGAAACCTGACAGAGAGACAAGGATGTCCACTGAGGCAGGATGGGTCCTCTTAAAAGTAGACAGTGACAATCATGACCAGTATCTAACACATTATGTAGAAGAAAATGGAAATTAAAAGAGTTCATGATATTTGCTTAATGTGGTTAAATATTTCATGAGACATTTCAATTCTATGTATTTACTGGAAGAATTCTATGTAGCATGACAAAAAAATCTATTTCTTGCTGGGGTTCACATGACAAAACTACAAGTAATACTACACAGGGAAATAAAGTCCAAACACCATTCTAAGTTATACAACCCTTAACCCTGACTCCGCTTACCCCCTCCCATGTTCCCCCTGCCCCATACCCCCTTCCTCTTCCTTTCTATTCAAGCCTCTCTACCCCTTTGACTACACCTCCAATATGGCACTTACCAAAGAATATATCAATTATTTGCCTAGAATCTTCTTCCTCCCTGGAGAGGGTGCTTTTTGAGGGCAAGATTGTGCCTCTTTTAAATCAGGATGATATACACTTGAGAAAAGCAAGTGACAGCTTATCATAGCAGAAAAACATTTCCAGCAATGCGTCTTTATTCAGGCTTGAGCACAGTATGTGGAACATGTGGAGTTGGAAGGAACCTTCGAATGGGGAATCCCCTCAACACTTCCTGTCACTCACTGCCTACCAAGCCCAGCAGCGAAAGTGCTGAGCTGCACCCTCCACATGAACCCCTGTCACCCAGATACAGTGACATTCCCCCAACAGGGCCATTTTCCATAATGAGAAATGGGCCATGGAAGTACTTTGGCAAACAGGGGACATTGAACTGTCAAATTATCCTCTGCTCTGGGGAAGCGGGAGAGGCCTGGCTTCTGTTACCAGTTGCTTTTCATTACTGTTGGCTTTATTAACTTCATAATGCTGTATAAAGCTTGATGTGGAGAATATACACATAGCTGAGTTTGAACTCTAGCATTTTCCCTACAGTATTAGTCAACTTTTCATTACTCTAATGAAATACCCAAGGCAGGCTACTTTATAAAGAAAATAGGCTTATGTTGGTTCATGGTTTCGGAGGCTGGAAGTCCAAACAGAATTTTGTGGCTCTGCCAAGGACCCCCTTGGTTACATCACATCATGGCAGGAGTGAGTGCATAATTCTCTCTCTGGTCTCTCTTCCACTTCTTCTAAAGTCACCAGGATTCCATCATGAAGGCTCCATTTTAATGACATAATCTAATCACTTCCAAAGGCCCACCTCTAAACACCTTAGTCAGATTAAGTTTCCATCCTCTTGAAACCATTAGCATAAAATTGGGGGGATTAATCTCTTGAGCGAGTTTGGAGGAACAATCTATATTCAAACCATAGTGCTTACCAAAGACTCCAAGGTATCCTAATGAATTAGAGAAAGGGAGCTCTTGTTAGGGGATTTTAGAAACCACTCCATTTTACTACTAGTTCTGGAAATATTTTCTAAGGAAAAATGTGAGCCCAGAACTGTGCACATAAGGAAACAATGATAAATAAAAATATTTCCAACCCTCCAGAGCCTTAGTGTTTTGGGGGTTCATAAGGATCAGTTAAGAGAAAGATTTAATGGTGTAAGTATAAAAATAGAGTTCTGTACTATGAGTTTTCCCAACTTTAATGCGCATACAAATCATCTAGGATATTTGATAAATTGCAGGGTCTGATTCATAGGTCTCTGGATGGTCCTGAGTTTCTGCACTTGTAACCAGCTCTCACATATGCTAATGCTGCTGGTCCAGTCACCACCCTGTGAATAACTAAGGGCCTAGAAAAAGAAGTGGCTGCTTTTCCCCTCTGATGGTATGTGAATAGAACAGTTTTCCCAAAGGACCCAAGGTGTGAACCAAATCCTGACATCATGTAACAGTTCCCCTGCTGATATAGCGATTATACATGTAGAGACCTGAGGATTCCCACAGTCCACTCTATGTGTGTGATGCCGGTGGTGGCATTTGGCTGAAGCAGTCACAGATGATGACCAGGGAGGGCATGCACCAGGTGTGAATGAACATGGTAAGGAGCACATACATTATCTTGCACACTTGGAGGAACCATCGAAAAATGACAAAATATGGAAATAGCTGTGCCTTTGTACTCTGTAGAAAACGAGTAATCACTGTTTTCTGCTGCACCAGTGAAGTAATTTGTGAATAAGATAAAGGAGCCGGGTGTGGTGGCGCACGCTTGTAATCCCAGTACTTTGGGAGGCGGAGACCGAAGGATCCGGGTTCGCGGCCAGCCTCAGTTCTCTCTCTCTCTCCCTGTCTCTCTCTCTCTCTCCCTGTCTCTTTCTCTCTCTACTTAGTGAGGCCCTCTGCAACTTTGTGAGACCCGGTTTCAAAATAAAGTATAAAAAATAGGGCCAGGGGTGTAGCGCGGAGGTAGATCGCCCCTGGGTTCAATCCCCGGTACCGCAAAAAAAAAAAAAAAAAGATAAGGAAATGTTATCAACACTTTTCAAAATATTTTAGCCCAAATGTATGCAGAGAGAAATGAATTTAGGATGAAGAGTTAGAACCTGGGAGTGGGGGAAAGTGGGAAGTTATTTTTTATTAATTGAAGTAAAGGTCATAATAAATACCAAAAATTGAAATAATTTTTTTGCATCTTAGAACATAATGGAATGAAATTAGAATCAACAGAGAAACTATACAAACATATGGAGATTGGACAATACATTTTTAAATAATTATTGAATCATTGAACAAATCAGGGGGGATTAAAAATTTCTTAGGGTAAGCCAAACATGGTGGTGCATGTCTGTCATACCAGTAGTTGGGAGGTTGAGACAAGAGGATTGCAGGATTGAGGCCAGCCTCAGCAACTTAGCTAGACCCTCAGTAGCTTAGGGAGATCCTGTTTCAAAGTGAAAAATAAAAAGGGCTAGTGGTGTAGCTGAGAGGTAGAACCCCTCTGGGTCCAATCCCCAGTTACACACCACACACACACACAAACACACACACACACACACACACACACACACACACACACACACACAATTAAAATAAATTGAAATATAACATACTAAAATCCGTGGGATACAGCAAAGGAGTTTTAAGAGAGAAGCATATAGCCAGAACTGCATACATTAAAAAATCAGAGAGATTTAAAATAAAGAACATGATGATACATCTCAATGTCCCACAAAAATAAGATAAACCACACCTGAAAACAGGGAAGGAAAGAAAAAACAAGGATTAAAGCTGAAATTAATAAGATAGAGATTAAAAGGAAAATAGAATCAATGAAATACAGAGTTGGATCTTTGAAAAGATAAACACCCCCTAGTCAAACTAACCCAAAGGAAGAGGGAAAAACCCCAAAGTAATAAAATTAGACATGGAAAAGGGGATATTACAACATATGACACTGAAATCCAGAGGATTATTAGGGACTATTTTGAAAACTTATGTTTCAACAAATTTGAAAACTAGAAGAAATGGATAAATTTCTAGACAGATATGATCTACCAAAATTGAATGAAGAGGATGTAAAAAATATAAACAGACCAATAACAATGAGATTGAAGCAATAATAAGTCTTCCAACAAAGAAAAGCCCAGGGCCAGACAGATTCACTGCTGAATTTTACTGTATCTTTAAAGAACTATCACCAATGCTACTCAAACTATTTCCATGAAATAGAAAGGAAAGAAATGCTCCCCAAATCCTCTATGAAGCCACTACCACTTGGATAAAATAAAAACAGATAGGACACAGCAACAACAACAAAACTACAGACCAATATTCTTTATGAACATAGATGCAAAAATCCTCAATAAAATAATTGCAAACCAATTTCACAAACATACTTTAAAAAGCCACATGATTATTTCAATAGATGCAGAAAATATCTTCAACAACGTTCAACATTTCTTCATGATAAAAGCCCTGAAGGAACCAGGTATAAAAGGATCTTACCACAACATAAGAAAGGTAATGTATGACAAAATCAAAGTCAACATTATACTGAATGGGAAAAAAAAGATGGAAGCATTCCTTATAAAATCAGGAAAGGGACAGGGATGCTCATTCTTCCCACTACTGTTCAGAATAGTACTTGACATTTTAGTAAGAGTGATTAGGCAAGAGAAGAAAAGAAAAGGGATATAGGTAGAAAAAAGAAGAAGTCAAACTATCCCTATTTGTAGATGATGTGATCCTATACTTAAAAGACCTTAAAAACTCAAGCAGAAGGCTTTTGAATCTGATAAACAAGGTTAGCAAAATGGAAGGATACAAAATTAACATACAAAAGTCAACTGTTTTTCTATAGACTAATAATAAACCCACTGAGAAGGGAAATCAGGAAAGCAATATCATTCATAATAGCTTAAAAATACCCAGAAGATAAAAGACCTTTGCAATGAAAATTACAAACCACTAAAGAAAAAAATAGAAGACACTAGAAAATGGAAAGACTTCATGTTCGTGGGTTAGCAGAACTAATGGCTGTATTACTGAAAGCAATACACAGATTCAATGCAACCCCATCAAAATTAGGAAAAAATACTAAAATTCATATGGAAGAACAAAAGACCCAAAATATTTTAGTGTATATTAGTATTCAAAATAATGGATTTCATTGTGGCATATTTATACATGCTTAAATCATGTTTTGATTATCCCCCCAATCCATTCATCCCCCTGTCTTTCCCTCTTCTCTTGTATTGATCTCCTTCCTCTTCTCTAATAGTTTCCTTTCTACTTTCATGCTATCTTTTTTTATTTTCTAGAGTACACCCCTGAGAGTAAACAGGTAATACTTGTCTGTGTTTCTGAGTCTTCTGAATTTTGTCATAAGCTAGATTTTGTGAATATTTACTATGGCAACTGTAAAAATTATATTCTTCCTACTATTTGTATTTGTGTATCTATTTGATAAAGCGTATTATTTATTTACTTATTTATTACTTGTTACTCCTCTAAAATATTTTTCTAAATTCTATGTTTCATGTCACGTGAGGCTACTGAAATCTCTCTTCCATTATCTTGTTAGTCAGGTAATGTTTTGAAAAAAAAAATTCTTAAATAACTGAAATTGAGAAAAGACAAAAATATCCCACATGCTACCCAGTCTCTAGGTGAACTGTGTGTTAGATCTTCAGCGCTTAGCCAGACCACTGGCTACATCTCTACCTTAGTCTTCACTTTCTGCTATGTGGAGCCTGAAGGTCATCTAGAGGTGAAAGTTTAGTTTATTCTCAGGACTTTACTGATCATAAAACATCTAAGAGAATAGTTCTGGTATTATTGATTCACTAATACATAAATGCACACCTTTTAAAATCTCTTGGCTGGGCATGTAGAAGCTCAGTGGTAGAGAGCTTGCCTACCTTGTGCAAGGCCCTGAACACAGTGCCACTCAGGAGGATAAGGCAGTAGAATCCCTTGAGTTTACAAGTTTGAGACCAGCCTGGGAAATATGGCAATACCCTCTGACAAAAACTAATTCCTATATCCCTAGATATTTCATTTCTTAGCTGCTTCTTCAGGCTTTTTGGTCTGCTTATTGTCTGTTTTGACTGTTGTCCCTTACCAATATTTTTACTCTTAAATGTTACACTCATATAACCCCCCCCCCACACACACACATACACACATGCTACTCAGGAAGCCACTCTTGCCCTAGGGCTGCTCTAAGTTGAGAAAAATCAATGCTAGCCCTTGTGGAAGTCTCTGAGCAGGCCCCAGACAGGCTGAAGCAGACAAGCACAATTTTTGGAGGAGAAGGTCTGTATTGCTCCGTATGGGCATGGGCAACCAGCACCACAAAGAAATTCAGATTTCCATGTACATAGCTCATGTTGTTGCAGATGGTGGGAGATGATAGGTGATTTAAACTGCTGCAGTCCTACCTTGCTATAAGGTAGCTACTTCTTTCTTGATTAAATTCTCTCCTGTTATTATAAGTTTTTAAGTAGATACCAGAGTTCTGCAAAAGTTAATTTATAACTAATTTTTCCACCCTTATAAGTTGTCTTTCCGTATACATGTATTTGTCCTGGAGCTACCTACTCCACCATATTTGTTAAATTCATCATGATATTTTATAGAACATGCTGTCATTAGCCCATATCTCTGTTCAATTTGAGCACAAAAGTAAGCCATGTTCAGTGCTCATAATTGTGGATCATGTGATGTCTGGAAAAATTCCTTCTATATGCAGAGCAAAAGGAATTTCTGATCTTCTATTCACTTTGACTAAGGCTCATTCACTCACTACTCTGGCCTCTTGGTAGTTTAGCAGCCTTGATCCCAGGAGAAAGTACCCAACGGTTGACTGATATAAAGTGACTCTTAATCTCAACTGCACATACCTCTGTGCTTCCCCATTTGCCTTTCCTCTTTCTCTTATATGGAATTCGTTAAAATGTGAGCCAGGTGTGGTGGCACACATGTGTAATACCAGTACTTGGGATGCTGAGACAGGAGGATCACATGTTTGAGGCTAGTGTGCAGTAACTCAGCAAGAACCTATTTCAAAATAAGGAGGCTGAGACAGCAAGAATTCCCAGGAGAGATAGAAGGAAGATATTACACAGAGCAAAAAGCAACAGAAATTTTTATAGGTTTCACTTTGAGTCCATGACATAGCATATATAGAGTGATCCCAACTCAAAAAAAAAGGGCAGGCAAAAAAAAACCCAAAGATTTAAGTTAAACAATTTTCACTAATGCACACGATGTATATACACAAACTTAATAGAGTCAATCACTATGCTGAGCATGGAAAGGAGGGAAGAGAGAGGGAATAGGGTGGGATTTGAGGGAGGGCTAAATGAGCAAAGTGTGCATGCATGCCTCTGATACCCTGACACTTATCAAAATGTATAACTATAATGCACCAATAAATGAAATTTAAAAAATACTCACATAGGGGTGGGAGATTCTGTAATTTTACGCAGTGAATGGAGAGTCCTTGTTGAATACCCAGAACATTCAGTAAATTATCCACTAAGGCACTTTACTAATAAAACTATTTAAAAACAAGCCTTGAAGGAAAATGTCAAACACCTTTAACAATTTAATTGACCTATCGTTTATATACTACATACTCCACTCAAAATGCTTAGCATAGAGTTATCATATATTCATGTATGCTTAGGTACATACCCAAGAGAAATGAAAACACATGTTTACATAAAAACTTGAATAAAAGTGTCCATAGAAGTATTATCTATAATGCTAAAAAGTGAAAAGAACCCAAATGACTTTAAGCTAATGAATGAATAAGCAAAATGTGTTATGTACACAAAAGGAGTATTATTTGGCAGTAACAAGGAATGAAGTACTGATTGATGCTTCAACATGGACAACCCTCGAAAACATTATACTAAGAGCAAAAATATACAAGACAAAGATCATATACTGTATGATTTCACTTACATTAAATGTTGCTAGGCAAATGGTCTAGAGCTAAAGAGTAGCCTAGGACTATGGAAGGATAGGTGGAGGAATGGGAGTGACTGTTGATCTTTAGAGTGACAAAAATATTCTAAAATTAGATTGTTGTGATAGTTTCATAATTCTAAATATGCTAAATATATTGTGAATATATTAAAAATGCTGAGGATTGCATTCTACATGAGTAAGTTATATGCTATGTGAATTATTCAATAATGCTGGACTCTGTTTTTTAGTTTTATTTATTTATTCTTTTTTATGCTGAGGATTGAACTCAAGGCTTCCTGCATGCTAAGAACATGCTCTACTTCCCTGACCCCTTCCATGAATTTTAAAAGGCATAAAACCTGTCTATCAAATTCCTATAGACAAATGAATTGTTAAAATGTCTGGAGAATTTTTTTTTTTTTTTTT
>PVJS01025471.1:0-27832 GCA_004027185.1 Glis glis
TTAGTGAGGCCCTCCGCAACTTCGTGAGACCCGGTTTCAAAATAAAGTATAAAAAATAGGGCTGGGGGTATAGCTCGGAGGTAGAATGCCCCTGGGTTCAATCCCCGGTACCGTAAAAAAAAAAAAAGAATTTGCATTCCTAGACCCACTTAGATCTCTGAAAAATTAGGGGCTGGACATAATGTTCTGTGATAGAGCAGGCGCTTGCCTAGCATGCCCAGGTCCAATCCCCAACACCACACACACACACACACACACACACACACACACACACACACACACACACGACTGCTTTATAAGCAACAAATAACTATTTTGAAAATTATCCCATTTCTTCTTCATAACACAGTATCAAGATTTACTGCAGATTATTTAATGCAATTTATTAACCTGCATTTGGTAACTATATTTTCCCTGATAAATATAGTAAAACTCCAAAAAGAGGAACTCAATGAATCTACGTTAATATTCTAGATTCAATAACTTGGTCCTGTCAGTGCTGGCATAGATATCAACATTTAATTGATAGCTTATATTATGAAAAATGGAGCAAGCGAAAGGTTCACAGAGCTATTTAAGCTCAGCAGTGGCATGTTAAGAAGACAAATGGAGATTAGGAAACATTTTCCTAAATAAAATACCTCATTTTATGGGGTGCTGATAAGCAGCGTTTACGACATTAAGTAATTTATTCCTTGTACATTTATTGACTACTTTAAAAGTATGTGAAGCTTTGCTAGAGACTGGGAACCCCAAAATGGTAGAATATGGATCCTGCTCCTACGAGGATACCACAGTGCATTGTGGGAAGACGAAAGAGAGCGTGAAGGTGAACTCAGACCCACCTGAGCACCAGTCTTGTCTATAGTGCAGCAGAATATTGGCTATAGCAGTGCTATGAAAACCTAGAGGACGGCTCCATTGGAAACTAAATATTATTTTTTCTCATCAAAGGTGAGTATTACATAGCTAAAATATTTCAGCTGAAGGACCTGGAGAAATAAACAATCATATTAAATGAAATGCCTTCATGTTTTTATATAACTGCACATTTTATAAAAAAGCATAACCGTAGGTAGCCAGCACGGTGATACACGCCTGTAATCCCAGAACTTGGGAGGCTGAGACAGGAGGATCGCAGGTCCAAAGCCAGCCTCAGCAACTTAGGGAGACCTTGTTTCCAAATAAAAAATAAAATAGGGTTGGGGTGTAGCTCAAAAGGCATAATCGTTTATCCTCCCACCCTTTCTCCACTGAATTCTTGGAGTCTGAAAGATATCTTTGATTTAGTAGATTTTTCAGAATGTTTATATCATAGCAAGTTCTGGTTTGGGTAAAGCTGGTGATGAAAATCATCACTGCTCCAAAAGTGAGGTGGCTCCAAGCCACGGAGCAGCACAGGACTTGGCAGGGTGCTGGAGGCCTGAGGGGGCCAGAGCACAGACGTAATGCCACCATCCATAGTATCATCAGGGGCACTCTGATGTTCTTACTTTTTGGAGGTACTGGCTTGGAAAAGAGCTGTTAACATGCTCATATTTAACCTGGAACCTTCTATATCTTAGTCTAAAGGGGTGCTGTATTATTCTTCCTGCAAATTTGAGATTCTCTAGAAAGTTCTGGGGCTGCAATGGTTCCACTGGGTTAGGTCTTTGGCTCACTTAATGAATTAGTGTATATGTATGGTATGTGGTATGGATTGGATTCTTTTTCTTTTTTTAAATATGAATGTCCAGTCATTCCTATACCATTCGTTGGGAAGACTAGCTCTTCTTTACTGAATTGTCTCCTGTCTCCAGTTGAAAACCACTTGTCTGTATAGATGTGTCTCTTTCTGGACTTTCTCTTTTCTGTCCTATAGATCTACTTGTCTTTCTGTATGCTGCCCTGTCTTGATTACGGTAATCCTATAGAAATTCGTGAAAGTGAGTAATTTTATCTTCATTTACTTCTTTTTCAAAGTTGTGCTGAATCTAGAGTCTTCCCACTCCCATATGATTTTTAGAATCAATTTATCAATTTCTACAAAGAATTTGTGATTTTGTTTGTGATTGTATAGACTATATAAGATTAATTTGGAGAATAATTCCTAAAAATATTGAGTCACCAACCCCTGGATATGGTTTATCTCTTTATTTAGTTAGTTCTTAGATCTCTTTCAGCCTTGTGTTTTAGTTTTGAGAGTAAAAATTCTTTACATCTTTTCCTTTTCAAATTTATTTCTAATTATTTCATATTTTTATACTATAGTTTCTTTGATTTCAACCCCCAGCTATTGTTGGGTACAGAAATAAAATTGATTTTTGTGTACTGAATCCTATAATTTTGCTAAACTTGTTCATTAGTTATAATACCTTTTTGTAGATTTCACTGAATTTCCTACAAGATGACCATGTTGTTCTTCCTTTCTAACCTAGTTGGTTAGAAATTACAATGTGAGCCGGGCGTGGTGGCGCACGCTTGTAATCCTAGTACTTTGGGAGGCGGAGACCAGAGGATCCGGGTTCGCGGCCAGCCTCAGCTCTCTCTCTCTCTCTCTCTGTCCCTGTCTCTCTCTCTACTTAGTGAGGCCCTCTGCAACTTCATGAGACCCGGTTTCAAAATAAAGTATAAAAAATAGGGCCAGGGGCATAGCGCGGAGGTAGAACGCCCCTGGGTTCAATCCCCGGTGCCGCAAAAAAAAAAAAAAAGAAAGAAATTACAGTGTGATGTTGAATAGCAGTGACATGCGCAGACACATTTGTCTTGTTCCTGATCTTGAGAGGAAAGGGTTCAGTCTCTCCTCATTATGGATGATGTAGCTGTAGGCTCTTCCAGATGTCCTTTATCAGATTGAGGAAGTTCTGATTTCCCTTTTGCTTATTTTTAGGAATGTGTGTTAAATGTCTTTAAATGCTTTATCTGCATCCATTGAGATGATCATATGATTTTCCCTTTTAGCTTCTTGTTAGGGTGAATTATGTTAATTAATTTTTAAGTGATAAAAGCACCTTTGTATTCCTGGAATTAAGCCCTCCCTTGGTTAGCTGTATTGCTCTTTACATATATTATTAGACTCAGTTGGGTAAGTCATTGTTTTCACTTGAGCATCTATGTTGGGTGACGTTGAGTGTGGTTTTCTTTTTTTTTTTTTTTGCGGTACCAGGGATTGAACCCAGGGGCGTTCTACCTCCGAGCTACACCCCTGGCCCTATTTTTTATACTTTATTTTGAAACCAGGTCTCACGAAGTTGCGGAGGCCTTCCTAAGTAGCTGAGGTTGGCCCTGAACCCGGATCCTCCTGTCTCGGCCTCCCAAGTACTGGGATTACAGGCGTACACCACCACACCCGGCTGAGTATGGTTTTCTTTGCTCGTGTTTGTGTCTGGTTTTGGTCTAGGGTTTCATAAAATGAGATGGGAACATTCCCTCCTTTTCAGTTTTACAGAAGAGGTTTGTAGACTTGGCATTATTTCTTCCTAGAACATTCTTACTTTTTGGAGGAACTGGTTTGGAAAAAAGTTTTTAAACTTTCTCATGTTCACCCTGGAGCCTTCCAGATCTTAGTGTAGAGGGGAGCTGTATTCTTTCTGAAAGCTTGAGATTCTCTAGGAAGTTCAAGGATCTCAGTGGTTCCCTGCTAGAATTTATCAGTAAAGCAATCTGAGCTTGGAGTAACCTTTGTGAGAAGACTTTAGCTATCAATTAAATTCTCCAGCACTGATAAGTTTTACAGATTATTTACTTCTCCTACTCCTTCTTATGTGAGCTTTGGGAATTTGCATCTTTAAAGGAATTTGTCTTTTGTGTGTGTGTGTGTGTGTGTGTGTGTGTGTGTGTGTGTGTGTGTGGTACTGGGGTGTTAAACCCAGGGCATCCTACTTCTGACCTATACCCCCAGCCCTATTTTATTTTTTATTTTGAAACAGTGTCTCACTACATTGCTGAGGGGCTTGCTACATTGCAGAGGCTGGCCTCAAATCTGTGATCCTCCTGTCTCAGCCCCCCAAGTGCTGGGATTACAGGCATGTGCCACCAATCCTGGCTGAATTTGTCTATTTTTAATACTTCATTTCCTCTGATTATTCATAATACTTATTTTTCTCTGCTTTATTTGAAGATTTTTTTCTTTGTCATGAGTTGAGCAATTTGATTATAATGTCCCTTGATATAGTTTTCTTTCGTATTTCTTGTACTTGAGATTCTTTATGCTCCTTGAGTACCTATAAAGGGTGTTCTAGGAGTTTCCTCCAGAGGCAGAGGAGACCTCCACTCAGACCATCAGGCTCTTTTTTGCTTTGTTTTTGTTTTTTCATTCCTGGATTGAACCCAAGGGCTATACCACTGAGCTATGCCCCCAGCCCTTTTTACTTTTTATTTTGAGACAGGATGTTGGTACATTGCTAAGGCTGCTTCTTGGCTTTTGACACATTGCAGAAAATAAACAAAGGACCAGTCAGGAAGAGCGGTATTAGAAAGTGAAAGGCGAAGACACCCATGCTCAGAGCGGAATGTGGGCTATCTAGCGAGCATGGAGCCTTTTGCTCTTCTTTTATAGGAAGCTGCGTGGGGTGGGCATGGGAAGATACATGGGAATGACGTCAGCCTGGTGGATTTTTTTCCATTTTTTCTTGTGGAACACAAGATGTTTACATTGGTCTGTTCGTCCAGGATGTTCAGGTTGACATCACTTCCTCTATCTAGGTCATATTTGGAATGTGCCTGGATTATACGTTTCTTAAATCACCTTTTTTTATTTTATTTTTTGCGGTACTGGGGATTGAACCCAGGGAAATGCTACCTCTGAGCTACACCCCCAACCCTATTTTTTTATTCTTTATTTTGAAAGATGGTGTCACTAAGTTGTGGAGGGCCTCACTAAGTAGCTGAGGCTGGCCAGGAACCTGGATCCTCCTGTCTCAGCCTCCCAAGTACTGGGATTACAAGCATATGTCACCATGCCCGGTTCTCCTTTGTATTTTGTAGTCTGAAAATACATTGTGTAGGTGAACAGTGCAGGTGAGCTTTAATAAAAATAAGGCAAATTTCATAAATGAGTAAATGGACAGTGACCCTAAAATCTGTAGATGTCCCCAAATCTGACAGTGACCAGTCTGGAGGAAGAACAGGCCTGGGGATTAAGTCTTGTCATGGGGCTTTTAGATTTATAGCCACTGTCTTTTCTTTTCTTTTTTCTCCTTCCTACTTGTCTTTATTTCTTCTATCTTACCTCACTCAGATCTATGGGTTTATTTTTCTCATCAAATTTGAAGTTTTTTCAGACATTATTTTCTCAAATGTTTTTGTACCCCTCCACATCTTTCGGGGATTCCCATTACTCTTATATTAGATGACATTTCCAGCCTGGCTAGTGGGGCAGGTGCTGTGTGGGTGCTGACTCTTGCTACCTCTGGTTCTCCTGGGCCTTCTTTCCTCAGCCTTGAGTCGTTGTCTTACATGCATGGTTTGGTCAGTACTCAGGTGCGTTCCTCCTCTCTGAAGCTCTCTTTTCTAGAACTCCTTCCTGTGAACTCTAACTGCCTCGGTCACCCTGGATTCTCACTCAGCTCCACCTCCTCAACACAGGGACCTTCCCAGGAACGTCTTTCCTGCCCAGTGGATTGCACACTGTCTCAAGACAATAATGTAGATGATGATGCCCAGGTCTCGCCTAACTTGTTTACCTTTACCTACGGGTTCCTGTCCTTTATTGCTTATATCATAAAAATACCTCTTAAAATGTTTTCCTTATTGTGTTGTTTTTTTCAGATGGTAGGGTAATTCTGTTCCCTTTTCCTCCACTTTGACTGGAAATGGAAATAAAAAAGCTGATTTGGAAATCAGTACATATTCGTGGTTCAAGGTGTGACAGGCTGAAAAGGTTGTCTCCAAATTGTGTTATTTGTATTGGCCTCATCATTTGTTAGCAAACCTGTGTATTTTTAATAAACGGCTGCTTTGCCACTCATCTTTTCCCAACCAACTCCTTTCTGCTTAAAAAAAAACTAAATCAATTACCCATTTCCTGTTGACTTACATAGAGTTCCACTATTTAGTCTTTTGAATATAGTACTTCTGATAAAGAAGTTATTTGACTATTTGTGTGAGTCATTCACTTTTATGTAGTTTGCATTGCTAACTACATCTTCCAAATGGAATTCTGGTGATAAACTGTTCAAATAGGACTTTTGTAAGCTTGCATCAAAAAAAAATTTATAGCAATGTCTGGCATAATTAAATGTTTTGTGTTTTTTAAAAAACGACATTGACATAATGCTGCACAATTTAAGAAGGAAATATTTTTTTTCTTGACAGATTTCCTCCTATACCTATGATGAGGAGTAATTTAGTGGGTTAGAGTTTCAGTGTGATAAAGTGGGGGAAAATGTTACATTTCCTTTGTGCCCAATGTGCACCACAGTCAGGAATGAAGAATCTATCTTGGAATATATAATATTAAACCTAAACACAAATATTTCCACAGGTAGATTTTTCTTAAGTTGGTTTAGTTTTGAATATGGAAATTTCATGCCTTAATTTCTATAAAGCCAATGTTATCATACATATAAATAGATTGTGAATCATATTAATTATTATAATTTTATTAATTAGTGATATATTAACATAGATATGGGCTCATTTTTATATCTACTTATTTTTTCTGTTAATTTCTTAAATTATTTTTAATAATATAAGTGTACAGGTAACAGCATTCTCATTGTGAAGAGGTCCAACAATTCAGATAAAATAAAACTCCCCTTATGTCACTTTCTTTTTTTTTTTTTTGCGGTACCAGGAATTGAACCTGGGGGCATTTTACCTCTGAGCTACGCCCCCGGCCCTATCTTTTATACTTTATTTTGAAACCAGGTCTCACGAAGTTGCGGAGGGCCTCACTAATTAGCTGAGGCTGGCCGTGAACCCAGATCCTCAGCCTCCCCAAGTCTGGGATTACAAGTGTGCGCCACCACGCCCGGCACTTTCTTATATCTAGTATCTTTTTCTCTCTGGAAGTAATCACTGAAATGTCTTAGTATGAATACCCCCTGATGCTGGCTCTAAGATCCATCCCCTTCTGCACCCCATACCTACCATCTTTAGGGTATGCATATTCTCGCCAACGCTCTCCTTATGCAGAAGTCTACCTCTATATGATGATTTTCTGTTTTAATCAATCCTGTATTTACCCACCTATCACTGATTTCTCAAATTTCTGGTCAGCAATGCACCCCTCTATATTTTATCATTTCTAGGAGAAAGGGGCAAAAATGAACACACTTCTTTTCAAAAAACTAATTTCAATCAGTTTACATTTAGAGGGAAAGCAAATGTATCATTGGTTAAATTTTCTATTCTAAGTTGTACAATGAGTTTACTTGCCGTTTAATTCTAAAATGGTGATAATACATCATTGGATTTTTACTAATGATTTAATTTTATGGAGGTTCCAAAGGTACTGCTCTTTAGGATAGAGGAAAGGCTCTGGTCTCTGGAAAATTTATTAAATCCCCATGGTTTTCAAAATCTAGTAAATAGGAAGGTGGTGACACTTCATGCCTCATAAAGCTTTTAGAGTGCCGTGTGCTTTAGCATAATTGTCAGATCAACCTCGGATAGCAGTCCTCGACTTGGCTTGTAAGAGTCTGTGTTTATAACTTAGATGATTCTGAAAAGGCATTAAAAAGTTATATTTTGAGTATCTGAAAAACTGGAAAATGGTTAAAAAAATTCATTTCTTTTCTTTAGATTTTTCTATAGATGTCCAGATTTACTTTAGGTTTAATAGTTACATAATTAGGATATTCCAAGACAGCAATTACCAGGAAATTAACTCAAATTTCATAAGAATTTACTGTAGACAAGATGAGTCTTGTATTGTTGTAGTCAGGGAATTGCCATGATCCATCAAAGTATTTTAAAATTAGTAATATATTTTAAGTACTTGAGGACATCTTTTCATTGTGAAAGCTAGTTTGCTCTTAAGGCAGAAAATAAAAAGCCAGCTTACCAAAGCAAAGGAAATTCTTTGGGAACTAAAGGAGGAGATAAAATAAGTTTTCTCAGTCTGTAATTCAGGGTGTTCTTTTTAAATGTGTCAGAATGTTCCCTTTGACAGCTCTTTGTGTAAGTTCCCACTTCTTTTTTTATTGCTCAAAAAGTTCTAGAATTCTCTTTCCTTCAATACAATTAAGTCACTTACTCCTCTGTCCTTCTCTTAATTGTTCCTGTTGCCCAACTAGGCCCACTTTGTTCACTGGGTAGTATCCCAATCACTGAAAACAAGGAGCCTTGTTAAAGAGAGAGTTTATGCACAAGACACCAATGGTGAGGAGGCAGGAGCCCCAAATCTCAAAGCTACCTCCAGGAGAATAGGGTTCGGGGCTGTTTGTGGGATAAAGAAACAGGATGGTCAGCAGTGTGGGGAAAGGTGATTAGAGTCAGGCAAAAGAGAAGTAATCAGTATCTGTGCATGTGTAGTCAAACTTCATGGCTCTTCATAGACCCCATGTTTAGAAAATGATGCTTTTAGCATGCTCTGGGGGCAGAATTTGCTAGCCTTCTGACATCGACATCAAAACGTCATCCACTGGACACCTGTGCAGGCCCATTGAAGGGTGTTTGGATTCAACTGGTTTAAGATATACAGGAGTCACCTCCACATTCCTGAAATACAGCTTAGGAAATGATTACCATGGCAACCTAGGTGTTATGGATAGCAGAGCTACTGCTAGTGTACTGCTTAGCTTTGTGACCTCTAAATTGATGATAAAAGCAAGCAACTAAATGCCAGTAAAGCTAGAATGCTTGTTCAAGTTTTTCTTTGGTTTTATTACCTCTTTCCTTCCCTTCCTTCCTTTTATTTTCCTTCCTTTCCCCACCACCTCTGGTTTATATATGCTGCCTCTGGATTCTTTTGGACCTTGGGTGGTATCTTAATCTTTGACCTTCAATTTCATGCTCTCAGGATGCAGATGCAGAACATGCCTATTTCACAGCATTCTTATGAGGATGATTGAGCCATTGCGTGTGGGAGGACAAAACATTGTGTCTTTAATACGCAACACACATTCTTTTCCCTTTTTCTGTCCTCTTTTTTGTCCTACTTTTGACATTTCTTTCCTCCTCCTCTGAGACTTATTTTAAATCTTTTTATTTTATTTTAATCTTATGGAGGAGAGAAAGAGCTGTGCATCCATTAGCAAGAGAATAACAACAATGGCTTATAGCATTATCACTCACTTAGCACTAAATATGACTAGTCAGGATTTCAAACCCATCACTTGTATAAATTCACTTAATCTCATCACAATACTATGGTGTAAGTGCTATTATTTCTATTTTACACTTAAGGAAGGAAAGTCTTAGATTAAGGCAAGCTCATAGACATAGCCAATAAGTAATCAGGTCAAAATGCAGGTCTCAATATTTAGGCTTCAGCCCCTCTACTAACTCTAAGCTCAGGTGGTATTTGGAACAGGACTAATAGCCATGAAATGTGTATCTGGCACTACTTGATTCGGTTTTACACGCTTTTCTTACCTACTCCTGCCATGGACCTGCATCTGTCCTGATACCCAACCTCCTTCCTTCCTCAAGGCCTTTTGTATTGGCCGTTCCATGCCTCTGCAGTTTTTCTAGATCTTCCCAGCTCAGCAAGTGTCACTTCTCCACAGTGCCTCTGGGATCACTTGATTCAACATAATGCAGGGTCCTTTTCCTAGAGCCTCTCTTGTGTTTCCTTGATTCGCCTTATCCAAAATTCATATCATGCTGGGCGTGGTGGGCACGCCTGTAATCCTAGTACTTGGGAGGTTGAGACTACAGGAGGGTTGCAGTTTTGAGGCCAGTTTCAGCAACTTAGCAAGACCCTGTCTCAAAACAAGAAATGAAAAGGGCTGGGGCTATATCTGAGAGGTAGAATGCCCCTGGGTTCAATCCCTAGTACCAAAAAAAATCACAATAAGATATTATCTTCTATATTTATTAGGCTTTCTCCCCTTTCTTCTGGCCCTGAAGGATATAAGTCATAAAAGAGCATGGACATTGCCTTTTTATTATTTGCAGTTTTATCCCCAGTGTCTCGTATTATTCCCCTACATAATAAATATTCCATGTGAACTGAGTGGGAAGGTTAAGTGAGAGTTTTGAATTTTACATTGCAGTGAGGCTCCATCCCAGACTTACAACATTTAATGAGCACTTACTGTCTAAAAATTTCTATCTTGAAATAATTAGAGATTTTTTTCAGTTCTCTCTTGTAGTTTTCTTAAAGACGTGCCAATGAACAAGATCAACAGACCATACCTTAAAGCCGCTTATGGAGGTAGATTTTTCTTCCCAGGATGCATTTTGGTCTGGGGTTGGCTAAGGATGTTCTTTTCTTTCGGTGCTTGGGATTGAATCCAGGCCCTCATATGTGCTCAGCACACTCTATTTTACCCCCAGCCCTCAAATGGCATCTTCAATCCGGCCAGGTAAAGACTGGTAGCAATAGACCTTTAAAAGTCATTCCATGCATCAAGTTGACCTGCATCCCACAAAATAGTCTTTTGTTTAATGGCATAGCACAGTAGCAAACCTTCATGATGCTTTAAAAATTAGCCTTCATGATCATTTTTATAATAATGCTGAAGGTTAGGCATGAGATGGTATCATTTTACAAATGGAGGCAGTGAATCAAAGAAGTAAAGGGCATGCATAAATAAAAGCTAGTCTACATGGGGTCCCCGTATGCTGGGTCTGAACCATTTTGATAATATTAGAAGCTAACCTGACATGAAATTTTAAAAGTCTGTTATGATTACAGTGGATGTCATATGTAATATATGTGTGGCTGAGGAATCTGACAAATAATCACACATTAGATGTGCTAATGAATTTAATTGCTTGGAAATGAAGAGAAAACATCAACTACATTTTTATTTAGGCTCATGCATTTTATGTAGAAAAAACCATTGAACTTTAGAAGTAAAAAGCAAATCTGTATCTTATTTTGGGTATATCTGCTATCCATATATATTGCTAGCAAAATGTTTAAGTTTTTAAAATATATTAAATGCATCGTTGAGTATTTAAAATACCCATCTGATATTTGTTATTGAACTTTAAAATGCTATATGAGGGTTTTAGGTAAATACAGTCTGTCTAATATTAATTTGGAAAGTCATTCAGAAAATAATATTTTGAATACAATTCTGCCAACAATTATTAAATATGTTTTGAGTGGAAAATTGCTATCCAAATTACCCATCTCATCCTTGGCATTTTCTGAAAAACAAGACAAATATTTCTTAGTTTGTGAAGGCTGCTCACAACAGTTACAAGCCAATTAATTATAAAAGATTTAACCATGCATTTGACCATAAAATGAATTGGCTGTGGCTGGTAGATTACAGTTTTAGATGATTTTATGTAGATCAAAGCATGCCTTGACTTACTGATAATTACTATGATAATTTGTGCAAATGACAAAAAACAAAAAATGGTAAGATAATTTTTTTTTGCTAAGGGGTACAGAATATGTTTTGAATAAGTAAACAAAGAATTGGAAAATATCTGAATTTTCCATGCAATTTTAAGATCAGTTAATAAGTATATAAAAAAACTCATTACAGAAATTCAGCCTTATTGATTAGGGAGTGCTTATTTTAATCCCTGCATTCATTTGCTAATCTAGTATTTTCCCCAAGTAGTTAAGATCCTCATTTCTCTTTGTATATGATAATAACTTTCCAAATCTCTCTTTTTTCTTCTTGGTCACTGCTTATCTTTTAGGAAGATAATAAAGTCAATCACAAAAATCTGTTCCTATACTCAATTAAATAAACAAGAATGAAAATGTGCATGTATGTCATTTTATTTAACCTTCACAATAATTTTATGGAATACATTTACTTTACAAACATTTACTTCATGCCAATATTTACTTTACAAATATTTATTGACTACCTAATAGCTATGAACTCTTCTAAGACCTTGAAATACAGTGGAAAAGTTGTCAAAGTCCCTATCCTCACAGGGGAGAAAGATGCAGTAAATAAGACAGTTTATTTGTGATGCACTATGGGTTTCTGGGTGAGATAGGAGTCGCTTTCCCATGGACAGTGGGTTAGGTTCTGCTGCCTAACAAACTACCCCAAAAGTTAGTGACCTAAGACGACCTCTTATTTAGGCTCATGTTTCAGCTGTTGTAACTTGTAACTTCAGCGAGGCTGTTCTGCTGATGTAGGTCAGGCTAAGCTGGTCTCAGTTGGATCAATTTATGGGAATCCTGTCAAAATCCAGATCGGCTGGAGGCTGACCAAGGGTGTCCTCCAGTGGGAAGGCTTGTTTCTGTTTCGATTGGTCTCTGGTTTTCACTTCGTGGTGGTGACTGGGACCTGATATAGAGTAGGAAGTACTGGGAAATAAGACATGTTGGTCTTTGTTTCAATTCTTTTGACTATATGTCATATAAAAATTGATCAGATTATCCACTGTATCACTTGTCATGGTTGAGAAACTCACGGCGCGGGGGGGGAGGGTTCATCTGCTGCTAAAGTGATATTACTGACTTACCCTCAGGCCAAGATGGGCCTTTGTCTAATTTCAAACCATTATGTGGTTTTCATTCAGAAAATAAGAATTTTACCATGACCTCCCTTGCGAGTCACAACTACTAGAGCCTACTTAAAGCTACTTCAAGTAAGGATGAAAAAATACTATGAGAAAAATGCAAGTATCATTTATTTCATAGTATTTCCCTGCTTCTTTCTTTTGTACCTTTTATGAAGAGACATTTTCTCATATATTCACTTAAACTGTTGAACATCAAAGCAATATTAAATAAAGCACAGCATTATGCAGGAGTTACATTGGAGAAAATCACCCAACAGAATCAGTGCCGAATAATTTTGTATCAGATGCTCAATGAAGAGACGACAAATAAGTCATATAGAAGGATCCATATTTATGTACCCCGGTCCACATACTTAAGACATTTTGTTTGTAATTTAAATTCATATAATCTTGTAGTTTGGGTATGTGTGCCAATCTCTATTGCTTGGCACAATTTCTAACTCCGAATTCATTGCTTCACTTATTTGCTTAGTAACTCCTCCATCCTTAGCTGTCAGACAGGCATGAAGAGACTGTTGCACACCTACTAGCTGCTATTCCCCAGATGCCTAGCACAATGCCTGATGCACGAGTGTGTGCGTGTGTGCATGTGTGCATGTGTGTGTGTGTGTGTGTTCCTTGAGGAAATGAAGACACAGCCGACTTGCCCTCTGCACTGGAAGCAATGGTCCAGGGCACCAGGCTGCATCCAAGCCACCTCACCTTGTCCCTTCACACCAGAGCTTGCCGGACCTGTCCTACCACCTGAAGATGTTTCTGTAGAAGAGCCTCTGCCAGCGTGCTTCACACTCCACCCTGCACTACCGGACAGCAGCCCTGGCCTTCTGGCTTTTCAGGCTGGGGAAGCAAAACGTCAACATATGATAAATACCATGCAGCGGGCTGCTGATTTAGGTCAGGCAAATCCTGGCGCACTGCATCCCATGGTCCTGTCATGGGGAGACACGCTAATTCTGAGGGGTCCTTGGCCTCCATGATGAATAAGAATCTCAGCACGTGCCATCAGAAAGAGGCAAAGGTTTAATTAATTTAAGAAAGGTGGGGATACAGTTTGGGGGTCATCTCAAGAAGGGTAGAGCGAGTCTCCTTGCACGCGTCTGTCCATCCATCCAAGTGAGCAAGAGAGAGTCTGCGTGCTCTCGCAGTTCTTTTATAGGAGGGGGTAGGTAGGGTCGCACAGTAGAGGGCAGGACTTCCTTCTAGTCCTCAGTTTCCCTGGCAAGAGATAGGCAGTGGGATCTGACCTTGTCCTCCCCACCCACCCTATTTACATTAAGCATCTCAGGTGTGGAGAGGAGCTATGGTGATTAAGGGTGTGGACTCATTAAGGCTGCTGCCTGACTGAACACACCCTATAGGGTGGAGTTAGATTATGAACTTTCAGAATTCTAAATCTCTATTTTCCCAATGTCTCCTTTCTGCCTAATATTTCCATCTTTTCTATTCTACCTCATCAGTCCTGGCCCACTGCACAACTCCTCTGAGGAGTAGAATTCTCCTAAATTAGTGACTGTGGCTTGTTAGTGTGCTTTCTTAAGGTCTTAATACATATTTACAAATAACTTCCTTTTTAAAAGATAATAAAAAATAAAGCAGCACATAAAGTATGCTACCAACTTAGGGAGACTCCCAGCAACCTAGAGAGACCCTGTTTCAAAACAAAAAATAAAAAAGGGCTAGTGGTGTAGCGTGGAGGTAGAATTCCCCCGGGTTCAATCCCCAGTACCACACACACACAAATACACATATATACCGGGCATGGTGGTGCACATACTTGAGAAGATGAGACAGGAAAATCACAGGTTCCAGGCCAGCCTCAGTAACTTAGCTAGAACCTCAGCAACTTAGTGAGACCGTGTTTCAAAATAAAAAAGTAAATAAAGGGCTGGGGATGTACCTCAGGGGTAGAATGACCCTGGGTTCAATCCCCAGTACCTCCCTGAAAAAAGATACATATATACATGAAATATATAGTATTATTTCTTATATATATTAGTAAAATATTAGAATTAAATATACTTAATAGAATAAATATATATAAATATTATTAAATATCTATTGCTTGCTTGCATTATTCCAATGTCTTACTTTACTTCTACAAGGTTGATACTTTCTTCTAAGGAATGCAATTTCAAAAGATAAATAATCAAAAATTAAAATTTGAGCCAGGCGTGGTGGCGCACGCTTGTCATCCCAGTACTTGGGAGGCTGAAACCAGAGGATCCAGGTTCGTGGCCAGCCTCAGCTATTTAGTGAGCCCTCCGCGACTTAGTGAGATCCCATTTCAAAAAAAAGAATAAAAAATTGGGCTGGGGGTGTAGCTCGGAGGTAGAATGCCCCTGGGTTCCATCCCCAGTACTGCCAAAAAAAAAAAAAATTAAAATTTGTGATTAATAGCTTCACTTCATTTGTTAACTCATGTACCTTTTTAATGCTAAGATTATTTATCTCTTTAATGTATATAAAGACAACTGCATTGTATTTATTTTTTAAATGCTGTTACATAAACTTAAGACTAAAATTAATAGTGATTCATAAGTTGGCCCTAAAGATAGTATAACTATTGCAAATACATATTCTTAAAGCATTCCAGGAAGGTAAAATACCTGCCATGAACTATTCTGACATTTAAATCTGTCCTTATTCTTGTCAGCACTGTCACAGTAAATGATAAAGGTGTTATTAATAGCCATATAATTTTATGAAAATTAATTTTTTAACATTTTTCAATTGACAAGGCAGGTGGACATGTTTGCAGTTTGGAACATTTTATTGTATTATTTTCAAGGATATTAATACACCTTTGTCCTTGTTTGGAGGAAATAAGATGCATATTTATTCTCTGACACATTGACTTACATTTAATTAAGTACAGTTTCTTCTTAAGTGCATTTATCCGTTGACTATTTCCATGTTCTAGTTATTCTTTGAACAACTGCATTCTTATAGATAATAAAATTTTTGAAGTTTTGCTGATTGGCAAATTGGTAATTCCTACTCCATTTTTGTTCCTAAGTAGTTTTCTAACTGCCACTTTCCAACCATTGGAGAAAATATTTTGTTCTGCATGCATTTTTGCAGATTATTTAGAAAATGTTTTGCTAGAATAGTTATATAAAACCCCAATTACAAATGATATTTTTTGCCATTTTGCTGATAATCCCTAGAGGGAGATAAATTTGCAAAATTATTTTAATATTATTTTATTTCTGTCTCATGTTTCTCCTTTTGTTTCCCCAAATTATAGAAAATCCATAAACCTAGGACAGATGGAATTCTTCCTCCTCCTCTATTCTGGGTAATCATCTTTCTTCATCGACCCTGGGCATGACTGAAGGGAGGTACAGAGTTTGTGATCCTTCCACTGACCAGCTAGGTACTATGACATTTGGTCACCTGAGTTGATCATTATCTGGACAAGGATAGAATGAGACCCCACCTTAGACCTTAATGTGAAGATCAAATTAGTTTTTAGAAGGAAAGACTTTGGAAAGTGAACCACAGAGGCCACCAGTAGTAGCAGAATACTAGGAAGTGATCTTTCAAATCAAATGTGTTTTCCAACAATACAGAGAACCCAAACTCACTTGTGTAACATTCAGCTCTCTCACCATGGCTAATTTCTTCCTGGGATCCCATTTCTATTCCTCAGAGACACTGCACATGATGTTTCCGTTCTGTGAAGTGCCTGGCAAGAAGGCTCTTTCTCCTGCTACACACAATTCAGCATTATCTCCCCCTGTTACCGCCTCTTCCCCCCAATTCTTTCCACTTACCCTTTACCTAAGGGGCTAGGACACACCTTCCTCTCTACAGGTCTCAAAGTATGTGACCTGTACTTCAGAGTCCTTCTCAAAAATACCAAGCAAAAGGTTACTGTATTTTGTATTGTTCTGACTTCAATCAAGTTGTATTGATTTATTTTCCCCTTTCCCTGGTCAATTAGCAACCAAAACTCATTGTGTTCCTCTATTCCATTATCTTTAATCCCCTCAATGATTTATATTCGTATCACACATTTACAAATAGCCTTCTTTTAAAATGATAATTAAAAGTATAACATATAGATAGGCCAGGCTTGGTGGCACATACTTGTAATTCCAGTACTTGGGAGGCTGAGATAGGAAGATCACAGGTTCGAAGCTAGCCTCACCAACTTAGTGAGGCTGTCAGTAACTTTGCGAGACCCTGTTTCCAAATAAGAAATAAAATAGGGCTGGGGGTGTAGCTCGGAGTTAGAAGGCCCCTGGTGCCGTCCCCAGTAGCGCAAAAAAAACCCCATATAAATAGTATGCTGTCATTTAAAAAAGATGTGTATTTGTATTTCTTATATGCTCATCTAAAAATCCCTGGAAATATACATGACTATGATTTTACACACACACACACACACACACACACACACACACACACACACACACTGGGGGTAAAGACCTGGTAAAGATCAAGGGAGACTTCTCATTGTAAATCTTGTTTTTACTTTTTGAATTCTGAATCATGGACATATATTTCTCATCTAAGTATTAAATTACTTAAAAATAACTTAAGTAATAGACATTTCACATAAAATTTGGAAAGGTGAATGTAAAACTTTTACTCAACTAACACCTAAACTACCTGACTCATAAACTTGTAGCGGAGAAAAAAACATGGCAGGTTTTAAAAAGTCCCTGTTTTTATTCTTTGTCTTTATTTCTCCTCCATTACTTACTCTGATACCTCTGATGTCTCTAAGGTTGAAGCAAAGATGGGGAAAAGAGTCAAGGGGCGTGAAGATTTTATTTGAAAAGCATTGTTTTAATCTGTTTTGGGCAGATGAGCTTGGTGTTTAAGATGCATTTCTCAGTCTGGCTACAGTTCCGTCGCAGGTGGGAAGGGGCTGTACCCTGCACCACCTCCGCTCTGAGGCCCAGTGATGGAGCAGTCCATCGTTAAATTGTCCAATGCAGGAACAGAAGGAAAGAGCAAGTGACCGGTCAGCCACACACTTTTAAAATATCTGTCAAGAGCTGGGCGTGGTGGTGCACACTTGTAATCCCAGTACTTGGGAGGCTGAGACAGGAGGATCGCAGGTTCGTGGCCAGCCTCAGCAACTTAGTGAGGCCCTTCATAACTTAGTGAGTCCCTGTTTCAAAATAAAGAATAAAATAAGGCTGGGGGCGTAGCTCAGAGGTAGAACGTCCCCTGAGTTCCATCCCCAGTGCCAAAAAAAAAAAAAAAGGAAAAATCTGTCCAGAAGTGACAAAGCCCCCTTCACTGACATATCCTAGATCAAAACAAACCCCATGGCTGCACCTAACTGCAAAGCCAGCAGAGACATGCAATGGCCCCATGTAGCCAGAAATTCTAAAAATAATGGTAGGGACAGGGGTGTAACTCAGTGGTAGAGCGAATGCCTAGTATGCAGGACACCCTGGGTTCAATTCCCAGCACTGCCAAAAAAAAAAAAAAAAAGAAAAAAGAAAAAGAAAAAAGAAAAAAATGGAACTAATACTGATAAATATTTTCCAAGAAACCTAAGACTTGAATTCATTTCCATTTTTCATTTTTATCTGGGCCACAAGATGTTTGAGTTACATATGAAATTCACTTAATTAAAAAACAATCGATGAGGATACCTCAACCTCCTGCCCCAACTTCTTTCCTTATTCTTGTTTTCTTCCCCCTCCTCTGTCTTTTATGTTTTTCTCTGACCTCACTCTAAAAACATTTTAATCAGAAAAACCAAATCAAGCCAAAAGCAAAACACAAAAAACATCTGGGTACCCTCCAAAAATATTTGGTTCCTAAAAATATGGAAATATAAGGCACCATGGAATTGTCTAAAATTGCCAATGTGGTGTTGATAAATGGGTAGTTGTGCCGTTTGAAGCTTTTGTTTTGAGAAGGAAGAAAATGGATAGTTCTTATTGTGATCAAGGACAATATGCCTTTTCTCAAGGAAGATCGCACGAAGAAGTCCCTACACTACCAACAAGGGTTCTAGCAGGAAAGTTTTTATTTCTTCAGTCTCTTCCCTCCTCTTTGATTGAGCAGGGAGCCCTCTCGAGACTCAGCAGCTTGCTCCATCTGAACCCACTGAGACTAATAGGGAAACATAGGCTGGGAGGCAGGGAGTGGATAATGGATATTGGTTTTCATTACCCTGCCAGGGACATTTTGAATTAATGCAATTGGTGAGTAGAGCAAGAATCGAAGTTTATGTCCTCCTCCCATCAGGGGAGGAAATGAGTAGACAGGGTAGAGATATAGAGCCTACTAGTCAGTTTGGTGTTTGTTTAAAAAAAAACCCAAACCTTTGCAGTAAGAAATTTCTCATTACTGTGCCATCAAGTGAAATGTTCCACAAACTACATCCTGTTTTGCTAGGTATACTGTGGACAATTTTCTGAATTTGTTAAGTTGCACAGCGGTATTAATTCTTCTCCAAGAGACCCCTGGAAATTTTAGCATTTAAAAGGGAGATGAGGGAAAATACAGTTGGCTGGGTTGAGGAGCAATCTCTTGGAGCTAGTAATTATGTCCCATCTGTTTGGAGAAATAAGTTGGCCTTCAAAAGAGTGAATGGGGTAACAATTTAATTAAAGGCGGGTTATATTACATGCAAATTACTTACTATTATTATTGGAGGGATTTGTCAGCATGGACAACTGGGGGAGTTCTGTTTTCCATGTTTCTTGAGGGAATTGCTCTTGGCATCGCTGGAGAATTTAACTTGCAAGTTGGAGCACTGGTGTGTAGAATGAGATCATTGCACAGTCTGTGTACTTCCTCGGCTTCTCTTCTCTTCTTTTCTTACTCAAGTACTGATGATTTATAACTTGGTTTGACAAAACACTTGAGCCAGCATGGTATTACCTGGTTTGGTGCTGCTTTCTTTGGTTTGCAAGAATTTTAGAAGCAGTCATTTGAGAGAGAGAGAGAGAGAGAGAGAGAGAGAGAGACTTGATTAAAAATTATTTGTTAGCATCTGGCCAGTAATTCTATCCTAGTATTGTCAGCTTTTTGGACTTGAGTTTAACCCACTTGAACTTCCTTATCTAATTATCCCTCCCCTAAAAAATATTGTCTGTGGGATTATAGGTTTTATAAGGAACTCTTTCTCAATGTGAAATTGTCTATCAATCCATTTGGTGGTGTTCTCTAAATTGACATGTAAATTCTGTATTTTAACATGCCAAAGGACACATAAGGATGTATTCTATGAATACTGAACTTTAAAACTACAAAGTTTAATAACTCAAAGGACATCTCAGGAAAAATCAGAGCTTTAATGAAGCTACAGTTGTACCTAGGTTTAAAAGGACACCGGGTCTTTTGCAAATGAGTTTCCATGTATTGACTGGTTTATAGGGTAAATTTCCAAAAAACGGTAGAGTTCAAATCATCAATCCATCTAGCTGAGCACAACTATTCTAAAAATACTTTCTCTAAGCCCAAGATATGAATGTAGTGACTCCTTACCTTACTTTATCTGATAAACTCTCAGATATGTTTTTCAGCTTATCATTTGTCCCAGGTTTCCATTTTTAATAAGATATTATCACTTGAGTTTTTATTTTTAAAGGCTAACCACTTATTCATAGATATAATATGAATGTGTACATATACATTTGCATATATGCATATAAAATGGTATGGATTATATGCATATAAAAACAAAGACAAAAGGTATTTTCTTCATGCTATTTGGATGTATACATCTGTGTGATAATGTAGAAATATTTTTTCATTATTTCAACATTTTTGCATTTTCTCCAGTATATGTAAACCCTCATAGCATGACTCAAAAACTCATTTTCCATCAGGTGAACAGGAAAAGATTTTCAAAATGACTTCCATTAGATCAAGTAGGAGCTCACAGTTCTGGGATCTGGGAAGACTAAGATCAGGGTGCTGCAAGCCAACTCCTTTTTGAAATGAGGCTTCACTTTCTTGTTTCTTCCTGTCGCCTCACATGGAGAAAGTGAATTTTTTATTTTAAAAAATAGTTTTAATAGAACCATTATATAGCCCTATTAATCTAATGATACTAATTTTAAGAAAAAAACCTTTTTGTCTCACAAGTGTCTTGATTAGAACATAAATTACAAGGTCATGTAGGTCACTCTGGGTATAAACTTGATTTTAATCAATTGGAGGTTATTACATAGCTGTCTTAATCTGAGAAAATAACAGAAATAACAGTTGCTAAAGATCCCAGTGGGCAATAAGTTATGAACCCTTCAAGATAGTGAAAGTTTTAAGGACTATGTTTTCCCATGTTCCACAACAAACAGTAAGGGAAGATCAAAGTCAAGATGGAGTAGGAGTAACAGAGGTCAGTATCCAGCAATAGGACCAGAATTTACTGACTTAAGATGGAAGCCAAGAAGGCTTAATGAATGTCAGAGAAATAGCAGAGTTGGAATGCAAGGCAATAAAAATTTGCAACAAAAAAGTTGTATGCCAAAGCTGTTTCATGGGTTATTATGTGTGGGGGTATTTATATATTTCTTCCCAAGGAAGGGATGGAGAGATTGGTGCCAGAAAGTTGGATAGGAAAGTTAAAGCAGATTTTGCAATTTGTTTTTATTTGTAATTTTTAGGTCTGCCTATTCAAAGTAGCCTTTGCAGCATGTAATACCCTCCACTCCAGCTGCTACTCTAGTCTCTGTATTATTTTAACGACAACTCATTTCAAATAGAAGAGGAGTCTAATTATGCCAGACATCTTTTGAGTGCTATGTTCGTTGGTGTCCAAGACAACTTTAGAGTTTTTAAAATTAATTTAGCCGGGCATGGTGTTGCATGCTTGTAATCTCAGTACTTGGGAGGCTGAGACAGGAGGATCACAGGTTCTAGGACAGCCTCAGCAAGTAGTAAGACTCTCATCAACCTAACGAGACACTTTCAAAATAAAAATAAAAATAGGGCTGGGGGTATAGCTCGGAGGTAGAATGCCTCTGAGTTCAATCCCCAGTACCAAAAAAAAAATTAATTTAACTTAAAAATATCCCAGAAAAGACAAGTCATTCACTAAATTATAGAATTAACAAATAAAAATCTCTTTACCTAATTTAGAGACATGACAAATGCTTAGATATTTGCATACCAACCACATGTTGGTAATATCTCCATCTATCAGTGAGTCTAAAAGAGATTTATGGAGAGTAATAAATAAGCTAATTTTGAGAGTATTGTAACTAAAGTAATATTTGAATGTGGGTTCAAATAGCAACCTGAAATGCAACAAATATAGTCATATATGAGCGTAAAGTTTGACTTTCCCAACAAAAATATAACTCCTTGAAGCGCATATCATTTCACATATAAAATACCAAGTGGTCACATGGTATGGCAGACTTGAAATGTCATATGTTCTGATCCTTTGTCTATACCATCACTTTACTACCCTTGCTTATTTCTACCACTGTTTGAACTTTGGTATATGTAATACCACGGAATCAGGAAATGTGATTATTGACCAAAGGGAGCAAATTCAAATCAAAACTCTTCTTACTTGCTCTAGAAACAAGCATGTGGTGTTGAATCTGTTTATGTCCATTGTGTCAGGAGCTAGGTATAAGTAGGAGTTCTTCAAAAGAACTTCATGGAGAATGCAATGGTTTCAAAAAGAATTAATCTTAAAGTGTGCTAATTAGAATCCCTTATATGCTCTACATGATACATATATATTTTATTATATATACATATATATAATGAAAACTCAACGGTAATCCCAGTAATTGTTAGAAGTGAAACCAACAAAAATTTTTTGTAGGTAGAACAGTATTTTACTATTTATATTATTAAGAATTGCCAGGAAAAGATGATAATCAAAAACAATCACATTTTATTTATAATTCTAAAATTCCCTCATGACTTGCTCCCAGGGCAAACCTCTCTGCCTTCCCCCCATGGTACACAACACTGCCTAAACTATCTTATTTTTTATTATATGTTCTTTCTTTTACTACCAGTACAGAAACTATCTTTTGCCCTTCAAAACCTGGCCTTTGGAAGTGGTAGCAATTCAAAATTAAACCTTCACTGGTACCCAGTAAGATTTGGGGTGCTTGTGCTGTGTGATGGAGACAGATCACACAGGTCGCCCGCCTGTGCCGCGCCTTGCTTCACAGTGCCTCCGGTACACATTCTGCATGAGAGAGCAGCAGAGCAGCAGTCCTTGCAAGACAACTGGGAAGTGAAGTCATCCTTTTGAGCAGAAGCAGGGAAGGTTATTGAACATATTTTCTCTGTGTTTTCAAAACACATGCAAATTCACTCGAAAAATCCTTCAATGAGACCCAATCACTCTGGGTCTAAGCAAAAGCAGGCAATGATTGCCATTTTGTTTGTATTCTAAAAGAACACCAGTTACATGTATTCATCAAACTATATTCTTCCGATGCTTATAAAATTCAGTGAAGAGAACGTAAAGAAAGAGTGAGGGTATTAGTGAATGAATCCAAAGTCGTTTTATTATTGAGGCTCTGCCACCCTCTCGTAAAGACACGAGCCTGTGAAAGCCATTAAAAGTGAGAGGTCAGTAAAGAGAAAGGTTTTGGCAATGTTAGCACTATTGAGGTGGCATGGTCTAGGCTTCCTTCAGAACACTAAGGAATAATTGTCTATTTTCTAAGTGACTGTTCAACATGACATAGCTCCATTTAGCCATTAAAAGACTGGTTGTAAATGCAAAAAAAAAAAAAACCAAAATACCATTGCTATCTGCTTTTTTTGTGGCCTTGCATAGACTGCTGCTTTCTTTTCAGAGGCTGCATTATGGAACACTTGTTCATCATCATTTCTGGCAAGGATGATAATTTATGGCCAACAGTGCAGGACAGCATGGTGTCTGAATTGATTGACTGATTAATGCAGATTTTGTAGATAACAAGGAGAAAGCATCTAAGAAAATTTTCTCAAAATGTTGAAGCAATCATGCTGTCTACTGTACATGTGACGGAAAGGACTTATACAAATCCTTTTAGAGTGAATCAAATGTCAGGTATAATGAGGAGCTTGTTTGTTCTATCAACCAAGTGATTTCAGAACCGGGGATGGGTTTCTTCCACCTTGGAAATTCTTTAGTAGCCAAATCCAATCCTCTAATTCATAACAAAACTAATGGTTTGAGTATTTTTGGGGGGGAGGGGGATAACACTGATCTTGCTCAAACTGCAACTGTTTTCACAGAAGTGGGTTGAATTTGGGGGGAGGGTGTAGTGGGGATTGAACGTAGGGGCATTTTATATCCAAGCTATGCCCTCAGCCCTTTTTATTTTTTATTTTGAGATAGGGTCTCACTAAGTTGCTGAGGGTCTTGCTAAGTTGCTGAGGCTGATTTTGAACCTGTAATCCTCCTGTCTCAGCCTCCCAAGTTCTGGGATTACAGGTGTGAGCCACGATGCATGTCTATGAATTGATTTTTTAATTACTACTCTAAAGAAGTGATTAAATTTCAACTGGGTTATTTCTTTTTTTTTTTTTTTTTTGCAGTACCGGGGATTGAACCCAGGGGCGTTCTACCTCTGCGCTACACCCCCGGTCCTATTTTTTTATACTTTATTTTGAAACTGGGTCTCACGAAGTTGTGGAGGGCCTCACTAAGTAGAGAGAGAGAGAGACAGGGAGAGAGAGAGAGAGCGAGCTGAGGCTGACCGCGAACCCGGATCCTCAGGTCTCCGCCTCCCAAAGTACTGGGATTACAAGCGTGCGCCACCACGCCCGGCTCAACTGGGTTATTTCTAAAAAAGAGGGTTTATTTTCATATTAATCAACATATTAATTTCATATTAATTTATTTTCATATTAATTGACAAATTATAATCATATATATTTATGGGATTTATGCTTTGTTGTATGTATACATTGTGGAATAACTGTATTAAAGGTAGTTAAGATAGCCATTACCTCCATAGTAACCACTGTTCTTGTGTTGAGACACATTTAACATCCATGCTTTTAGGAATTTTGAAATATACATTATTCTTAACTATGGTCACCATGATGTACAATAGATCTCACAAAATTATTCCTTCTCTCTAACTAAAACTTTATAGTTTTTGATCATCATCTCTACCTTTACCTCTCTCAATCACCATTCTACTCTCCATTTCCCTAAGTATGACTTTTCTAGAATATACATATGAATGTATTTCTAGAATATACATATGAATGAGAGCATTGCTGTTTGTCTTTTTGTGGATGGATTATTTCACTTAGCATGGAATATCCATGTTGTTTAAAATGGCAAAATTCCCTTCTTTGTAAGGTAGAATAATATTCCATTGTGTGAGTGTGTGAGTGTGTGCATTTTTACACTCATTTCTTTATTTACTTGTTATGGTTAGATATAGAATGTCCCCTGAAGAGCACATGGATTAATGCTCAGGGTTGGATGTAATTAAGTCATGAGGGTTGTAATCTTATCAGTTGATAAATCCATCATAATGGATTTACTGGGTGGTAACTTAGGCACAAAGGATGTGGCTGAAAAAAGGTGGGTCCCTGGGGGTGTGACTTTAGGGATTGTGCTCGTGTCTTTGAATCCCCTTGCTTGCCAGCCTCCATAATGTAAGCACAGATATCCTGCTCTCTCCTTCTCTCTGCTTCCCGCCACCATGCCCTTAGATCCAGACTCCCTGGCCTCACATGGACTGAACCTGAACTCTCCAAAAAAACTGTGAGCAAATAAATCTTCCTTCCTGTGTGATCAGTTGTTTTCTATTATAGTGGTGGGAATATTGACCGAAACACTCATGCATTGATGGGCACTTGGGTTGATTCCATATCTTTGCATTGTGAATCTTTGTGAATCTTTGCAAGGATATGGGAGTGTACATATCTCTTCCACATACTGATTTCAGGTATTTCAGCTATATTCTCAATAGTGGGGTGGCTGGATCTTATGATAATTCTGTTTTCAGTTTTTCAAGGCACTTCCACACTATTTCTATAAAGTACACATTTACATTCCTCTCAATAGTGTACAAAAATTCCCTTTTCTCCACATCTTCACCAACACTTGATATCTTTTGTCATTTTGATAATGGCCATTCTAACAGGTGTGCAGTGATAGCTCGCTCCCTGATTAGTGATATTGAGAAATTTTTCATATACCCATTGGTCATTTGTATGTCTTCTTTTGAGAAATGTCATGTAAGTCTTTTGCCCATTTTTAAATTGGATTGCTTTCATGTTACTGAGGTTTGGGGGAGAGAGGTTAGTTCCTTATTTATTTTGGGTATTACTCCCTTTTAGATGCATGGTCTGAAAATAACTTCTTCTACTCTGTGGGTTGTCTTTCAGCACAGAAATCCATGGTTTGCATGCATTTGGACAACCTTTTCCTTTTTATGTTGCTGGGGATTGAACCCAGGGTGTTGTGAATGATAGGCAAGCACTATACCAGCTGCATCTCCAGCCCCCCAACCACTATTTCAAGTAGAAGCAGGAAAAGATTTTGTGTTTCAAAATTCCATATGGTTAAAAAAACTGCCAAACTAGAATTGAAACATTTGTTGAATTAGGTACTAAATGATCAGTTCTTTTGGCATTAAATCAATGATATACTTTTAATCAGAATACCTATAAAGTTAAGTGCACAATTATCACATTTAGTACATCTTTGAATCATTAAGGTAAAATAAGAATTTGTGAGAAAAGCCTTAACCTCTGTAATGTACTATAAATAAAACAATACTCCAATATCAAATATCAGGATTGAATCATAAGTGCTATATTTATAATTCCTAAGTTCTTGTAATATATTCCATGTACTTTTAAAACTGGTGTTACAAAATACTTTAGTTTTCTTTGTGTGTGTAAGGGAGAAATTGAAGTGTTTAAAATATTAACCTCCCAAAAGTTCTCCAAAGTATTTTTTTAAATGAACTTTTTTAGATTTTTGGAGAACTTCTATGATTTTGAATTTTCTCTCCATTTCTTAAAAAAGTTAAGACTTTATTTCTGTCAACAAATAATAATTGTACATATTCATGGGGTGCAATGTGCTTGTATACATGTATAGATTATGAAATGAGCAAATCAGGTTAATTAACAAATCCATCACCTCATATGCTACCAGTTTTTGGGGTGAGAACATTTCAAATCTAGTTCTCTCAGCAATTTTGAAGTACACAATATATTACTATTAACTATAGTCAGTTTGCTAGGCAATGGTCACCAGAACATTCCCTGATGCCTAACTGAAACTCTACCCATTGACCAAATTTCTCCTTTCCCTTACCACCTCCCCTGACCTCTGGTAACCATTATTCTACTCTCTCATTCCATGACTTTGAATTTTTAGATTCCACGTGAAACTGAAGGTGTACAATATTTGTTTTAATGTATAGAGCTGATATTACTTAGCATAATGGCATCGTTTTTAAATGTTTGAGTCAAAGCATTCGATATATAAATCTTCACACACAAGCACGTACTGTGTGATTCCATTCATATCAAGTTCAAGAACAAGCAAAGATCAGCAAAGAGAAAAGACAAGAGGAAACCTTCAGTGGTATTAGGCATCCTTTTATCTGGGTGAACGTCATAGAGGGGTATAGAAAATGAACAGATTTAGTAAGCTATGCATGAATACTAGAGACCTCAGCTACACATGTGTTATGTGGTGTTGGACAGCACATACATAATTATTCACACACAGGAAAAGTAATCTGTGGACTAGGGGTATAGCTCAGTGGTATAGTGTGTGTTCAGCATGTGCAAAGGCCCTAGGTTCAATCCCAGCATCAAAATAATAATAATAATAATTTGTGAAGTGACGACTATGCAGTGAATGAACAATATTTTCACGGTCAGTTGCAGTAAGATAAACTGCATTTTCTTATAGCGTAAGTAGTTCTCTTCATGTCCGTGTTCCAATTGTGTTTTAATAGTTTGGGAAATTCCAAATGAAGAGGTATACCATAGGTGCTGAAACCAGAGAGATACCACCAAAGAATTGTAAGAATTCTCTTCCCCTTTTGCCCATCGGTATCATGCGCTATCTCCCAATATGTGATAGGCGCCCCTAAAATCTAGGGAACAAAATACTTACAAAGGAAATGGTAAAGGGATGCCTGAGCTAAAGGACAAAATTATTTTCAACCTTATCATTAAGAAGGAAAAAGTTAGCCGGGCGTGGTGGCGCACGCTTGTAATCCCAGTACTTTGGGAGGCGGAGACCGGAGGATCCGGGTTCGCGGCCAGCCTCAGCCCTCTCTCTCTCTCTCTCTCTCTCTCT
>PVJS01025472.1:5364-27884 GCA_004027185.1 Glis glis
TCTCTCTCTCTCTACTTAGTGAGGCCCTCCGCAACTTCATGAGACCTGGTTTCAAAATAAAGTATAAAAAATAGGGCTGGGGGTGTAGCGTGGGCCTGGGTTCAATCCCCAGTACCGCAAAAAAAAAAAAGAAATCCTTTTGCAAATTCTCCTTCCCCTGAATACTTACAGGCACATACAGAGCCACACAAATATGTGTGTGTGTGTGTGTGTGTGTGTGTGTGTGAGTAGTGTGCCCCAGAGTAGATGGACTGATGCCACAGCCCTCCCAGATGTGTGCACACACACATGCACACACACATACACACACACACACACACACACACACACACACACACACTTATACTCTTACACACATGCATATTCTATAGTCAGGGCCTATTGCCCAGGTCCTGCCATGCCTGGGAGTCTCAGAGTCCTGCGAAGGGGAGATGAACTCCCCTGCAGATGTAGTCCTAGTCTCAGACACAGAGGACAAACGCCCTTCAAAGGCTAAAACAGTCAGTTACTTAAGGTAGGCTGAGCAGGTCATCTCAAGCTCCCGTCCACGGAAGGTCAGACAACCAAAGAGGCAAAACTGACAAGAATCAGTTCATTTTTAGCTGGGCATGGTGGCACATGCCTATAATCCCAGGACTTGGGAGGCTGAGAAAGGCTAGTTTGAGGCCAGCCTGAGCAATGTAGTGAGACTCTCAGCAACCTAGCAAGACCCTGTTTCAGAACAAAAACTAAAAGGGACTGGGGTGAAGCTCAGAGGTAGAATGCCTCAGGTTCAAACCCCAGCAACATAAAAAAAAAAAAAATCCGTTCATCTCCCCTGGGTAAAGAGCTCCTGTTTCTTCTGGAACTTCTATGCCTCCATTTTGTCCTCTATAAAGTGCAGATAATTTCATCTATCATAAAGGGTTGTTCATGAGGGTTACCAAAGGTGCTGTGTGTAAAAGAGCCTTATGAAATGCAAAGTGCTGGTCTTGGGCTACCGGTCCTTCCTGGTCTCCACAGGTCTGTTGGCCCTGGATCCTGGCTCTGCCTGCCTCTGGCTCACCTGGCTGCTGCCCTGGGTGTTCAGGTGCGTAGGGGTTAGTCACTCAGGAGGATGGTTTCTTCCTCAGTTGGAACCTAAGTGTGTGTAGAAGCATCTGTCTTGAGCTGCCTAAATTCCTTAGTCACAATACCAAACCCTGAGATCCCAACTCCTGGATCTGGTGGGGGTAAAGCAAGTATTTTGTTCATCATCTGGTCCACAGAGCCTTAAAACTCTCGGAGATCTGCCCTGACACGCCAACCTAGAGCACATTTGTCCTGAGTGAGACCGCGATCATCCCTTAGAACAGGTGTACTATGTTCCTCAAGAAACCTTCTGGCAGGGCGTGGTGGCGCACGCTTGTAATCCCAGTACTTTGGGAGGCGGAGACCGGAGGATCTGGGTTCACGGCCAGCCTCAGCTCTCTCGCTTTCTCTCTCCCTGTTTCTCTCTCTCTCTCTCCTTAGTGAGGCCCTCCGCAACTTCGTGAGACCTGGTTTCAAAATAAAGTATAAAAAATAGGGCCGGGGGCGTAGCGCGGAGGTAGAACGCCCCTGCGTTCAATCCCCGGTACCGCAAAAAAAAAAAAAAAGAAACCTTCTAGTTCTCCACTCAGCTTCATCCATACTTACTGAGAAGGGGAACGAGGAGAGCGGACCTTGGGATGCCAGGCTTAGCATTACTTTTCTATTTCTTTTTTTTTTTTTTGCGGTACTGGGGATTGAACCCAGGGGCATTCTACCACCGAGCTACACCCCCAGTCCTATTTTATTCTTTTATTTTGAAACAGGGTCTCACTAAGTTGTGGAGGGCCTCACTAAGTAGCTGAGGCTGGCCGCGAACCTGTGATCCTCCTGTCTCAGCCTCCCAAGTCCTGGGATTACAGGCATGCGCCACCACACCCAGCTTACTTTTCTACTTCTCACCAGTGGGATTCCACATCATCGTGCATAATACCTCTTTACTTTTTCCAAATCACCACTGATATGACCACACCCTTCTCAATGCCCATCTCTTTCTTCTTTTTGTCTCACTCCTCCCACACTGTTAACATGAGCTAAGTAAGGGGCTGGCCACTTGCCAGAGTTCTCATCTAGGCACCTCTGCAGCTCCTGAGCACTTGATTCTGAGTTCACGCCCTCCCCCCTTCAGCCATCCTCCAACATGGCCCAGCTCTAAGACCCTATGCTGCCAGGTGCAATGGCACACACCTGTAGTCCCAGTACCTGGGAGATTGAGACAGGAGGATTGCAGGTTCGAGGACAGCCTCAGCAACATAGTGAGATTCTGGGCAACCTAGAGAGACCCTGTTTCAAAATAAACAATGAAAAGGGTTAGGGGTGCTGGGCGTAGCAGCACACACTTGTAATCCCAGTACCTGGGAGGCTGAGACAGGAGGATTGTAGGTTTGGGGCCAGCCTCAGCAACTTAGTGAGGCTCTCAGCAACTTAGTGAGACCCTGTTTCAAAATAAAGAATAAGCTGGGCGTGGTGGTACACACTTGTAATCCCAGTACTTGGGAGGCTGAGACAGGAGGATCACAGGTTCGCAGCCAGCCTCAGCTACTTAGTGAGGCCCTCTGCAACTTAGTGAGACCCCGTTTCAAAATAAATAAAAAATAGGACTGGGGGTGTAACTTGGAGGTAGAATGCCCCTGGGTTCGATCCCCAGTAACAGAAACAAAAACAAACAAACAAAAAGACCCTATGCCACATTAGGCACCAGCGCCCTCTCTTCCCGCCATCTTACACTACTGCCCCTCGACCCTGCCACTTCCCTCCCTGGCCTGTGCTATCTTGACACACTCATTAGACATGACACATAACACGCCTGCCATCACAGTTTACCATCGTGTACCACCTTGTTTTACTTTAACCATGCCTTTTACCATTCAGTGGAGCCACCAGTGTGTCCTGTCCGGTGCCAGAAACAGGGTACAGAGGCGCCTCAGAGATTTCACACGCATCGTCTCCTGTAGGCCTCCCAATGCCATGAGGTGACAGGAAGTGCTCCCAGTGCCCCCTTCACAGATGAGGAAAGAGACGGAGTGTAATCCACTAGAAAGAGGCCTGACCACTAAACCTTTCTGTAATAACTGGGTTCCTTCCCCAGCCAAGCCTCCAGCTTCCTCGCTTCCTGCATCTTTTTTCGATTGGTGAACAATGGGCTGAGCCTTTAGGCACAGTCCCAAGCCCAAATAAATCCCAAAGCTGTGTGTGTGGTTGTGCAATCCGTGTGCTGTACACAGATGCTCAGCCAAGGCGGTGAATGGGGACAGAAGTTCAGCCCGGGCTCTTTGCCACAGCCACATCATCTGGCTGGGTCTACAGTGAAGAAGGGTGCCCTTTGCTAAGTGGTCTGCTCAGAGAGACACCTTCTTATGCTTTGTACAAAGGCACCATATAGGCGAGCTGCGACACAGATCCTCTCTCAACTTCTAGAAATGCTCTGTGGATTATTCCTGCTTTCTTAGGTTAGATGCTCTTGGCTAACACATTCTCTGGCAAGCTCAACTTGGCCAAAGCCAAACCTGTAACTTCTCCGCCAAGGCCTATGGCCCCAGCCAGGTGTGGTGGTGCACACTTGTAATCCCAGTACTTGGGAGGCTGAGGCAGGACGGTCACAGGTTTGCAACCAACCTCAGCAACTTAGTGAGGCCCTGTTTCAAAATAAAAAAATAAAATAGGGCTGGGGATGTAGCTCAGAGGGAGAATACCTCTGGGTTCAATCCCTAGTACCCCCCCATACACAAAAAAACCTATGACCCCTTTGGTATTCTTTGTGTGTGTGTGGCGGAGGGCACTGGGGATTGAGCCTAGGAGCGTTCTACCTTTGAGCTACACCCCCAGCCCTATTTTAGTTTTTTACTTCAAAACAGGGTCTCACTAAGTTTCCAAGGCTGGCCTTGAACCTGTGGTCCTCTGTCTCAGCCTCCCTAGTACTGGGATTATAGGTGTGTGCCACCACCACCAGCTCCCTTTGGTATTCTTTTTTTTTGTTGTTTTTTTTTTTTTGCGGTACCGGGGATTGAATGCAGGGGCATTCTACCTCCACGCTACACCCCCGGCCCTATTTTTTATGCTTTATTTTGAAACCGGGTCTCACGAAGTTGCGGAGGGCCTCACTAAGGGAGAAAGAGAAAGAGAGAGAGCGAGCTGAGGCTGGCTGCGAACCCAGATCCTCCGGTCTCTGCCTCCCAAAGTACTGAGATTACAAGCGTGCACCACCACGCCCAGCCCCCTTTGGTATTCTTTATCCTAGTCCGCTGCCGCACCTCCATCCATTCATCCAGTCGCACAGGCCAAGGACTTGGAAGTGATCCCTGTGCCTCTCTTGTCACTCCCCAGGACCTTTCAATCCTAGGTCTCTCTTGAATTTCAATGTTTCCACCTCTCAAACCTCAGGCCTCACGCATGCTGGGCAAGCGCTCTCCTTGCTAGCAAGCCCATGAGTCTGTTAATTGATCTCTCTGCCTTAGACTTACTCTACTGTTGATTGAACTTCTTTATTTGCTTTGCTTTAAGTTCCACAATGGTTCTCTTTTCCAACCCCAAACCAAAAGCCCAAAAACCTTCCCACAGCCACGAAGCCCCCCGTGAACCGGCCGCTCCTTGTGGCTCCAGCTGCATCATGCACCTTCGCGCCTCATGCCCCCACCTCTGCACGGCCTGCTCCCTGCGCTTCACAGACCCTGCCCCGCTTTGCCCCATCTTCCTGTTTTTCTCATCCTTCAAGACCCAGTCATAGATCCAGCACCTAGCTCAGGGCTTTACACAGAAAAGATGCTCAACAAATGTTGGTTAAGTGACTAGAAGGATGGATGGACAAATGGATGGACGGATGGATGGACAAACAGATGGATGGATGGATGGATGGATGGATGGATGGATGGATGGGTGGACTGTTACCTCACCTACCCATTGGAGCCTTCCTTGACTGCATGAGGCAAAGTTTGTTCAGTGACAAATTTGTATTTATATATTTCAAATATAATACTTATACTGTTATACAATAACTACCTCTACAATTAGACTGTGAGCTTCTTACGTGTTGGTATTTTATTTTCCTTACTTTGAATTCTTAGCACCTAATTCAATGCCTCACACACAGTGGGCAATGTATACAGGAGAGACAGAGAGGAAAGGATGCCACGGTTCAAGGACAACTAATTACAAGTAGTCAAAAGGGAGAGCCGGATCTGCAACGCAGCGATGGTTCTTCTCGAGAGCGAGCGGTTCTTGACGGAGCTGACCAGGCTCTTGCAGAAGTGCCGGCATCGGGCAGTGTGTACATCACCTTGAAGAAGTATGATGGTCGCACTAAACCCACACCAAGGAAGGGTTCTGTGGACAACAGTGACTACTCGGACAACAGTGTCTGCTGAGGGCTACTGATGGGAAAAGGAAGGTCGGCACCGTGGTGAACTCCAGGGAAGTGAATAAGTTTCAGAAGGCTTATTCAAACCTCCTGAGAGCTGGGTGTGGTGGCGCACGCTTGTAATCCCAGTACTTTGGGATGCGGAGACCGGAGGATCCGGGTTCATGGCCAGCCTCAGTTCTCTCTCTCTTTCTTTCCCTGTTTCTCTCTCTCTCTCTACCTAGTAAGGCCCTCCGCAACTTTGTGAGACCCGGTTTCAAAATAAAGTATAAAAAATAGGGCCGGGGGTGTAGCGCAGAGGTAGAACGCCCCTGGGTTCAATCCCCAGTACCGCAAAAAACAAAACAAAACAAAACAAAACAAAACAAAACAAAACAAAACAAAAACTCCTGAGAGCTAACACGGATGGACTGAAGAACAGACAAAAAGAGCAAGAGTACGAAGAGCCAAACAGAAGGGCACTGGATCCCCTTTTACCAACTAGCCACGGAATTGCTATTTTTCCTTTAGTTTTTACTTTTAGCCACAAAGAGGGATTTCTGGTGTCCTCCCCCCAAATGGTAGCTGTTTTCATGTGAGATTAGGGTTATATTAGAGAGAAGAAGGTGGCAATGTTTTCAGGGTAGTTGTGGTAAGAAACCAGTTTATTTCAGATCTGTGCTGCCTGGCTTTATATTCCTGGATTACAGTTGGAAAAAGTCTCTGTAGTCACCTCTGTGAAGAACCTTGTATCATAAAACCATTAAACGTCTGTTTATCAGCACACATACAAAAAAGAAATAGTCAAAAGGGTACTACCATGGGCTGGGTCTTTTTTTGTTTTAAATTTGCTACAGGTGCTCACTTCGGCAGCACATATACTAAAATTGGAATGATACAGAGAAGATTAGCGTGGCCCCTGTGCAAGGATGACACTCAAATTCGTGAAGTGTTCCATATTTAAAAAAATTTGCTACAGATGTGTGGGGTGTGTGTGTATGTGCGTGTGTGGTGTGGGTGTGTGTGTGCTAGTTACTTGGGATTGAACCCAGGGGCAGTCTACCTCCAAGCTACACCCTAGTCGTTTTTATTTTTGTTTTGAAACAGGGTCTCGCTAGGTTGCTGAGAGTCTCACTACTTGCTGAGGCTCTCCTCAAACCAGCAATCCTCTTGTCTCAGCCTCCCTAGTACTGAGATTACAGGTGTGTGCCACCAAGCCTGGCTTACAGATTTATCTTTGTATTTACCCACCTCTTACAGTCAACTCATAATTGTGGTTAGCCAGTTCAGAATCAGTTCATTTAAATTTTTTTTTCCTAGTGCTGGGAATCAAATCTTAGGCCTCATGCATGCTAGGAAAGTGCTCTACCACTGAGCTACATCCCCAGCCCAGAATCAGTTCATTTTATTTTATTTTATTTTATTTTATTATTTTATTTTATTTTATTTTATTTTATTTTTTGGTACTGGGGATTGAACCCAGGGACATTCTACCTCTGAGCTACACCCCCGGCCCTTTCATTTTTTATTTTGTAAGACGGTCTCGCTAAGTTGCTGAGGCTGACCTCAAGCCTGCGATCCTCTAGCCTCAGCCTCCCAAGTAGTGGGATTACAGGCATATGCCGCCATGCCCGGCTCAGAATCAGTTCATTTTAAAACACTGAAAGTGCACTGAGGATGTAGCTCAGTGGTAGAACATGTGCTTAGTGTGTGGGAGGCTCTGTGTTCCATTCCCAGCACCAAAGGGGGAGAAAAAAAGATACCAAAAGTTTAATCCAGAGCCTGGTACTTGTGTTTAACAATGCCTCTTAGGGATCTGTGCCTGGGAACACCAAAGCGAAGAGGCAGGGCTTCCTAATGCTGGGGTCTACTGCTTACCAGGCAACAGCCATCAAAGTTGCCTTCAGTTTTTAGGAAGCATAAATGGACCCTAAAGCCAGGCGTGGTGGCGCACACTTGTAATCCCAGTACTTGGGAGGCTGAGACCGGAGGATCCGGGTTCGAGGTCAGCCTCAGCTACTTTGTGAGGCACTCTGTAACTTAGTGAGACCCTGTTTCAAAATAAAAAGAATAGAAAATAGGGCTGGGGGTGTAGTTCAGAGGTAGAATGCCCCTGGGTTCAATCCCTGGTACCGCAAAAAAAAAAAAAAAAAAAAAAAAAAAAAAGAAGTAGGGCTGTTGCTATAACAAATACCTGAAAACATGGAAGTGACTTTGGAATTGGGTAATGGGAATTTGGAGAAGCAGACCTAGAGGAAGCCTAGAGTCCCATGAACAGGGTTTTAAGGGCAATTCTGGTGAGGCTCAGAGGAATCGGAGAACTGCAGGAAAAATCCGAGTCCTCTTAGAGATTGCTTAAATGGTCATAACTGGAATGTTGTTGGTAGAAATATGAACAGTATAGGTTATTCTGATGAGGTCTCAGATGGAAAAATAAAGTGAATATCTTACTGGAAGCTGGAGTAAAGGCCACCCTTGGTACACAGCCACAGGGAACTTGGAATTAGTCTATGTCCTAGGACTTTATGAAATGTCAAACTTAAGAGAGATGAATTAGGATATGTAGAAATATCTAAGCAGCAAAGCATTCAGGCTGCTGCATGGCTACTTTTTGTTTGTTGGTTTGTTTTAGAGTACTGGGGATTGAACCCAGGGACATTCTACCTCTGAGCTACACCCAGAGCCCTTTTTGTTTTTATTTTTTATTTTTTGGTCTTGGGGACTAGGTTGCGGAGAGCCTCTCTACATTGCCAAGGCTGGCTTTGAAGCCTGTGATCCTTTTTTTTTTTTTTTTTCAGTACTGGGGATTGAACCCAGGGGCATTCTACCTCTGAGCTACACCCTCGGCCCTATTTTTTATACTTTATTTTAAAACCGGATCTCACGAAGTTGCGGAGGCCTCACTAAGTAGCTGAGGCTGGCCGTAAACCTGGACTCCCCGCCTCCCAAGTACTGGGATTATAAGCGTGTGTCACCAAGCCTGGCCTGTGATCCTCCTGTCTCAGTCTCCCAAGTACTGAAATTATAAGCATTCGCTACCATGTCCGGCTATTTTTTAAAATTTTGAAACAGGGTCTTGCTAAGTTGCTGAGGCTGGCCTTGAACCTGTGATCCTCCTGTCTCAACCTCCCAAGTACCAGGATTATAAGTGTGTACCACCACCCTTAGTTTGCATAGCTACTTTTTTTTTTTGGCGGTACTGGGGATTGAACCCAGGGGCATTTTACCTCTGAGCTACACCCCCCCACCCTATTTTTATTCTTTATTTTGAAACAGGGTCTCACTAAGTTGCAGAAGGCCTTACTAAGTAGCTGAGGCTGGCTGCGAACCTGTGATCCTCCTGTCTCAGCCTCCCAAATACTGGGATTACAAGCGTGCGCCACCACGCCTGGCGCACGGCTACTTTTAACTGTATATACTAAGACATGAGAGAAAATAAATGACCTGATGGAATTTATAATTAAAAAAGAAGGGGCTGGGGACATAGCTCAGTGGTAGAGCATTTGCTTAGCATGTTCCAGGCCTTGGGTTCAATCCCCGATATCACTGAGTGAGCGAATGAGCGAGCAAGAGAGAGAGATAACAGAAAGATTTGGAAAATTTGTAGCCTGACCATGAAAATAGAGAAAAGGCATATTTAGGAGAACAAACCAACGGTGTGGCCAGGTGACTATTTGCTAAGAGTCTGTTTGCTAATATGGATATGAGGAAACCAGGTTCTATTCATCAAGACGATGAGAAAGTGATCCCAAAGTCATTTTAGAGAATGCTTCCCCTCCATAAAGATCTAGGAAGGCAGATGGTTTCCAGGGAGGGCCCAGTTCCCATGAGCCCTTGCCCAGGGCTGCCTCAGCTCTCAGCTGCAACTCTCCTGCTGCAGTGCTCACAGCCACCCCAGCCAGAGCTGAAGCAGACCCTGGTGCAGTTCAAGCCGCCACTGCAGGAGGTACAAGCTGCGAACCTTGACGGCATCCACACAGTGCTAATTCTGCAGGTGCACACAATACAAGAGCTGTGGGGACTTGACTTTCTCCACCTAGACTTTAAAAGATGTCACATACAGTCTGGGGGCCCAGGAACAGACTTGTCACAAGGGAAGAGCCACTGCCGAGAGCCCCTAGGGCAATGCCTAGTGGAGCTGTGGCACTGGACCACTGCCAAGACCCCAGAACTGTAGAGCTACCAGCGTGCGAGGCCAGCCTGAGAGGACTGCAGGATTCCCAGCTGTGACGAGCGCTGCCACAGGAACAGAGCTGCCCAAAGGCTGTGGGGTCTAAACCCCCTGTGTGTCCAGGTGGTACCCCATGGTGCAAAAGGTCATTCTGCAACATAAGATTTAATGTTTTCCCTGTTGGTTTTGGAATTATTTGGGTATAGTTACTGCTTTTTTCTTTCCCCTTTAGGAAGGGGAATGTCCATTCTATCCCTGCACCACCACTGTATTTTGGAAGTAGACAACTTTTTTGATTTCACAGGCTCACAGCTGAAGGGAATTGCCTCAGGATGAATCATGCCTTAAATCTTATTCACATCTAATTCAGATGAGACTTTGGACTTCTGACTTGATACTGGAATGAATTATGAATTTGGGGGCTATTGGGACAGAATGAATGCATTCTGTGTGTTAGAAGGACATGAGTTTTGGGGAGACAGGGTTGGAATGCTATAGCTTGAATGTCCCCTCCAAAACTCATGTTGAAATGTAATTGCCACACTGATGGTATTAAGAGGTGAGACCTTAGCTGGGTGTAGTGGCACACACCTATGATCCTAGTACTTGGGATGTTGACACAGGAGAATCACAGGTTCGAGGTCAGTCTCAGCAACTTAGCAAGGCCCTCAGCAACTTAGTGAGACCCTGTTTCAATATTTAAAAAAAAATAGGGGCCGGGTGTGGTGGCGCACGCTTGTAATCCCAGTACTTTGGGAGGCAGAGACTGGAGGATGTGGGTTCGTGGCCAGCCTCAGCTCTCTCTCTCTCCACCTAGTGAGGCCCTCTGCAACTTTGTGAGACCTGGTTTCAAAATAAAGTATTAAAAAATAGGGCCGGGGGTGTAGCGCGGAGGTAGAACGCCCCTGGGTTCAATCCCTGGTACCGCAAAAAAAAAAAAAAAAAAAAAAACAGGACTGGAGGTGTAGCTTAGAGGCAGAATGCCCCTGGGTTCAATCTACAGTGCCACACACACACACACAAAAGAGGTGAGATATTAGCTGGGTGCAGTGGCGCACACCTATAATCCCAAGTACTTGGGAGGCTGAGACAGGAGGATGGCAGGTTTGAGGCCAGCTTCAGCAACTTAGTGAGGCCCTCCGCAACTTAGTGAGACTCTGTTTCAAAATAAAGAATAAAAAATAGGGCTTGTGGTGTAGCTAGGAGGTACAATCCCCAGTACAGCAAAAAAAAAAAAAAAAAAAAAAAAGAGAGGTGAGGCCTTTAAAAGGTGATTAGGTCCTGAAGGTCCTGCCCTATGAATGGATTAGTGCTATTATAGCCGGACCCTTTTGAGAATCTCATGAACGCCATGGACCATCCTCCTAGAAAAATGAACAAGTCACAGAATTTTGCATGTGAACTAAGAAAGTGTTTCTGTAAGTGGCATACAGATCGATGTCTTGTACTGAATTATACACTCATATTCTCAACTTGTTCCCAATTCCATATGGCACTCTTGTATTTCAACAGAAAATCTGGGGTTTTTTTTTATACCCAATTAAAAAATGGGCAAGGATCTGAATAGCAATTTCTCCAAAGAAAATATATATAAATGGCCAATAAGCACACAAAAAGATGCTCAACACACCATTGGCCATCAGGAAAATGCAAATCGAAACCACAATGGGATACCGCTTCACACCTACGAAGATGGCTAAGCTAAAAAAAGACAGATAATAAGGAGCACTGGTGAGGAGATGGATAAACCGGAATCCTCACATATTGCTGGTGGGAATGGAAAACGATGCAGCCATTTTGGAAAACAGTCTGGCGGTTCCTCAAAAGGCTAAACGTAAAGTCACCATATGAACAAACAATTCCACTCCTGGGTTCATATCCAAGAAAAACATGCCCGCACAAAAACGTGTGCACAAATGTTCATGTTAGCATTATTCAGAATAGCTCCAAAGCAAAAGCATTGTTGACAAATAAATCCATCACTGATAACTGATGTGTGAGCCGGGCGTGGTGGCGCAAGCCTGTAACCCCAGTACTTGGGAGGATGAAACAGGAGGATCGCAGGTTCAGAGACAGCCTCAGCAACTTAGTGAGACTCTCCACAACCTAGAGAGACCCTGCTGCAAAACAAAACAAAAAATATTTTTAAAAGGGCTAGAGGTGAAGCCGGGTGTGTTGGTGCACGCTTTTAATCCCAGTACTTGGGAGGCTGAGACAGGAGGATCACAGATTCGTGGCCAGCCTCAGCTATTTAGTGAGGCCCTCCACAATTTAGTGAAACCCTGTTTCAAAATAAAGAATAAAAATAGGGCTGGGGGTGTAGCTCAGAGGTAGAATGCCCCCAGGTTCAATCCCCAGTATCGCAAAAAAAAAAAGGGTAGAGGTGTAGCTCAGAGGTAGAACACCCCTGGGTTCAATCCCCAATACCACACACACATACACACACAAAAAAAAAAATATTAAAGAAGAAGAAGCCTGGTTCTATTCATCAGGACAATGGGATAGTGACCCCAAGGTCATTTTTATTTATTTATTTATTTTTATTTTTTGCGGTACTGGGGATGGAACCAAGGAGCATTCTACCTCTGAGCTACACCCCCAGCCTTATTTTTTTTATTCTTTTTATTTTGAAACAGGGTCTCACTAAGTTCGGAGGTCCTCACTAAGTAGCTGAGGCTGGCCGCGAACCTGGATCCTCCGGTCTCAGCCTCCCAAGTACTGGGATGACAAGTGTGTGCCACCACACCTGGCTCCAAAGTCATTTTAGAGAACTTCAAAGTTGCCCCTGCCATCCACAGATCTAGGAAGGCAGACTGGTTTCCAGGGATGGGCCCTGGATACTGTAAGACCTCATCTAGAAAAGAAAAGGCATGCATAGACCTGGAGAAAATATTTGTAAATATACATCTGACAAAAAAGGACATATATCCAGAATATACAAAGATTAGTAAAAAGGTAGATAATCAAATTATGTTTGCCTAAAGTAATGATGAGGAAACAGAATAGGAGGTTCTGAATCTGAAATGGCTGTGACGAGCTCATCCTGGAGAGAGCCACCACAGACGCTAGATCTGGCTGTGGGCGGCAGGAGGGATGACAGGAGAATGTCATTAACTGTTACAACGATCAGAATAGCTATTCATGACTAAATAAGTTGTGAAGACTTTTGCAATGGTGTGTCAGAAAACGATTACTCACACAAAATGGCAGTTGAAAAGGTGAAGGAAATCTATGAAAGAGAAGGCCTGAGTGTGTACAAGAGTCACATGTTGCTAGCTCTTAAACCTCTGAAAGGTGGGTGCAGTGGCTTACACTTATAATTCCAGTACATGGGAAGCTGAGACAGGAAGATCGTAGGTTTGAGGCCAGCCTCGGCAACTTAGTGACATCCTCAGCAACTGAGCAAGACTCTGTTGCAAAAAAATAAAAAGGGCTGGGGGTGTAACATGCTCAGGATAGAATGCCCCTGGATTCAATCCCCAGTACCAAAAAACAAAAAACCTAGCCAGGCATGGTGGCGCATACCTGTAATCCCAGTACTTGGGAGGCTGAGATAGGAGATTGCAGGTTTGAAGTCAGCCTCAGCAGTTTAGCGAGGCTCTCACAGCAACTTAGTGAGATCCTGTTTCCAAATAAAAAATAAAATAGAGCCAGGGGTGTAGCTCGGAGTTAGAAGGACCCTGGGTTCATTCCCAGCACCAAAAAAAAAAAAAAAAAAAAAAAAAGCTGCTAGACTGCTAGAGTCTTCTTCAGATACTAAGCCAAGATTTCTCTGGCTGTGGGGCCAACTTTCAATTGAATAATAAAGAATAGAGTTGGGCGTGGTGGCGCACGCTTGTGATCCCAGTACTTGGGAGGCTGAGACAGGAGGATCAGGGTTTGCGGCCAGCCTCAGCTACTTAGTGAGGCCCTCCACAACTTAGTGAGACCCTGTTTCAAAAATAAAGAATAAAAAATAGGGCTGGGGGTGTAGCTCAGAGGTAGAATGCCCCTGGGTTCAATCCCCAGTACCGCAAAAAAAAAATAAAAAAATAAGAATATAAAGAATAACGTGGTGGCGCACACTTGTAATCCCACTACTTGGGAGGCTGAGACAGGAGGATTGCAGGTTCGTGGCCAGCCTCAGCTACTTAGTGAGGCCCTCCGCAACTTAGTGAGACCCTGTTTCAAAATAAAAAGAATAAAAAAATAGGGCTAGGGGTGTAGCTCGGAGGTAGAATGCCCCTGGGTTCAATCCCCAGTAAGGCCAAAAAAAAAAAAAAAAGAATAAACACGTGGTCTATGATCCCCAAGAACACACATATACTAATGCACAAGTCAGAAACAGTCTCTCACTATCTTTCTTTCACATACACTAACCCATGCTCATCTACATATGTACAAGCTCATCTACATATGTACAAGCTCATCTACATATGCACAAGCTCATCTACATATGTACATCTTAACCATGACCCACTCTCCCAGTCTCACACGGATATATACACGCGGGTCACCATACCAGGCTGGCTGCTGCTCCACTCCTCACTTTCTGGGGTGCTAGTCATGGGTTGTGCCTCTGGATCCCTTCCTTCTTCTTGCTTCTCCTGTAGAAAGAAAGCCTGATCCCAGCTTCCCATCCTCATGGACTGAGGGCCCAGCCTCTGATCCTGGCCCCGCCTGACTCTCTGGCCACATGTATTCTGCTCCGAACAGGCATAATTTCTCTAGGCCACCAGCAGGAGCACAGCTCCAGCAGACAACCCACTACACTTGGGGACAGACTCCTGGGAGCATGCACACCCTAGTTACACAGCCTGACTACAGTTCTCCTAATTCCTAGGCAGGGGACTGAGTGAATGGCCCTGGGTTCTGGGCCGACTTTGCCTGCCCAGTAGAATCTTCACGCTCTGTCTCTTCTGCAGATACACGCCTGTGTTTCCCGGCCTCTGGTCTCGCTCCTGGACTCCAGCGATAGAGTCTTCCACCTCCCACATATCTGCCTTTGCCATCAATTCATGTGAATGTGTCTTAACGCTGACACTAGGCTGAGATGGGAGTTCCAGAAAACCAAGAGTTTTATCACCCTCCAATTAGGTACAGAACCTGACTCAAGATGGGACCCCAACTCTGATAAGCATTATGGGTGTCTTCCTGGCCCAGCCCCACGTCTTGGATTGATGAGAAGACAGTGGGAATTGAGGCGGCCTTCCTCCCGCCTCCCTCTCTGCTCTCTGTTTCCTACCATGGCCTCTGGCTCCGACTCCTCTGATGGACTCTGGTATTCCCTGTGTTTCCTCTTCTTCATGGGTTTAAGGAGCTCAGAAGTGCTGGCGCATCCTGAGGAATTCTCCACTATGACTGACCTGTGGAAGGAGCAGCCTTAGCCAAGGATCCATCTGCCCTGCACCACGCAGCCCCCCTCCTACCCCGTGAACAGGAATGGGGCTTTGGGAGCTGAAGACAGAGTAAGTATGGCTGCGACCCCCTCCCCCTTACCGCTCCTGGAATAGCTGAGGGCAGCCATCGTTGGAGGAACCAAGCTGTGGACCCGCGCTGTGCTGAGGCCCGCATGCCTGGCACCGACAGGTGCTCTCATCCTCCGGGGGATCACGAGATGGCTCTTCCGGAGGGTCCTGGGGGAGGTCCTCTGTGGGGGCCAACTGGGCCTCAGGCCTCCCTCCCACGCTCAGGCTCCGCCCACAGCCCCTCAGCCCCGCCTCCACCTTGGTCCCACCTCCGTACTGGACAGCGCTGGCCTTCACTCAGGACCCACGCCCCCAGCCGAGGCTCATCGGAGCTCAGGCCCTGGCCCACCTGCGCCCTGCCCCAGATCAGGGCCCAGAGGGTGGGATCCTACCGGGTGGATGGGGGCCCGCTTCGCCACCTCCAGCCGGGGCCACGCCATCTTCATGTTGGGCCACCCCTTCCTGCCGCAGCTCAGGAGTCGGTGGTGGCTCCACTCCCACCATGTTTAGCGACGTGTACTCGCTTATCCGAAACTGGAGAGCGGGAGAGCATGAGGACGGTGACGTCTACACCAGCCCTCAACCCACCTAGGATGCGGCCCTCTCGCTCTCATGCTGGCTGGCGCCCTGGCAAGCCCCAAGGCCCCGCCCCTGCCTCGCTCTAAACCACGCCCCTGACCCCGCCCTCGAGGCCACGCCCCCGGCACCTGCAGGCCCAGTCCCAGGGTGCTTCACTCTACGCCACGTCCCCAGAGCCCCTCGGTCCAGGACCGCTTCAACCCACGCCTCGCCTCGTCCCAACAGCCCCCACTCAAAGTCCCTCCCCCCAAGGATCCAGCATCTCAGCCCGCCTCCCGCTTTCTGCCTCAGGCCCCGCCTCCAGCCCCACAGGCTCCGCCCCACAGCCGAGGCTCCGGGGGCCTAGCCAATCCCCACAGGCACTGACCCGTAGGCCACTCCCAGGGGGCGGCGCCGCAGCCTCCGTCCACTCCAACAGCCGCACTGTACTGGTGCTCGGGCAGGCCGCTGGCCCAGAGCTCAGCTGTGGCAGGACGGTGGCTGTGGCTGGTTCGCCACCGGCCACACGCTCCAGAGCGCCCACGTGGATTGGCTCCCGGGGGAAGCAGGTCACATCCAGGGCACTGCTGGGCAGGCCGAGGGTGGCCGAGCTGGCTGCGGATGGGTACACAGATATATACGGTACAGGTGAGCCAGGTGGCCTCATCTCAATCCTACTACTAGTGAAAGAAGACAGGGGTAGGAAAGGGAGAAGTGTCACCCTCTCCCCAGGTGAGCCAGGTGGCCTCATCTCAATCCTACTACTAGTGAAAGAAGACAGGGGTAGGAAAGGGAGAAGTGTCACCCTCTCCCCAGGGTCTGCACCTGCTTCAGCGCGTATGGGAATGCTCCCCTCCCTAGGCTGGGCTTGACCTACCTGGAATGATGTAGGCAGTTGTGGGCAGGTGAGGACCAGAACCTGGGCCATCTCTGGCCACCAGGTGCACGCTGATCTCCCCTGTGGAAGGCCCTTTCAGTGTCCTTAGCATCTCCATTTCAGCTTGCCCCTCCATCCTGACAGGCCTACAAGCCAAACACAGCCCCAGGGCGATCAGGAGGGGTTCTTTGCTACAAAGGTAAGGAGGAGGAGGAGGGAGGGGGCTTCTTTGAGGAGGAGGAGCTGGCCACACTCAAGCCAGCAGCTGCGGGGTGAAGGGTGTTTTAGGAGACTAGCGTCAGGGCTGGTGCCTGGTTCTTCCTGGGTCACTGTGAGAGTCTGGCCAGGCCTCGTGAGGATGGGCACAATGGCAGGTGTGAGGGCAAACCGTGTATGGAAACGTAACTCAGGCCAAGGTTCTGTTAGCCAGAATCCTCATGACCTAGCCCAGGCCAAGTCCAAACTCACTCCTTCCTTGACCCCTACCTCCAACCTCATTAGAAGCACTCCTTCTCCCTGGGGACTCAGAGCTTTCAAGTATCAGGTCCTCCACCTAAACAGGTTCATCTTCCTAGGGGGAGAGACCTTTCCTGATCATGTTGTTTTATGCTCCTTGCCCCCACTCCCTCCAACTCTGAGCAGAGAGTGGGCACTGACATCCGTTGAACGAGTGCCTGCATCTGAAGACCGAAGGGGCAGTCTACTATACAGCCAGCTACTCTGCTTTAATAAAGCAAAGGCAGTAGAGGCATTTAATAAAGAGTCGTTTGAAGCTGGACATGGTGGCACACACTTGTCATCCCAGTATTTGGGAGGCTGAGATGGGAGGATCGCAGGTTCAAAACCAGCTTCAGCCACTTAGTGAAACCTTCAGCAACTTAGCAAGACCCTGTTTCAAAATAAGAAAATAAAAAGAGCTAGGGGTGTTGAATGCTTGGAGGTAGAATGTCCCTGGGTTCAATCCCCAGTATAAAAAAAAAAAAAAAAGAGTTGGTTGAGCACACACACAAAAAAAGATCTAGTGACATAACAAATATACTTAGATATGCATGTTTATCTAGCATTTACTCAACTCCTAAAACATGTTGGCTACCATCCCAGATGTCTTTCCAGCACCGTCCAATAGAACTTTCTGTGATGATGTAAACGTCCTAGACCTCGGCCATCCAACACTACAGCCACTAGCCACAAGCACTTGAAATGTGGCCCATGTGACTGAGAAACTTAATTTTTTGTTTTAATTTTTTTGGGGTGGTACTGGAGATGGAACCCAGGGGCATTCTACCTCTGAGCTACACCCCCAGACCTATTTTATTTCTTATTTTGAAACAGTGTCTCACTAAGTTGTGGAGGGCCTCACTAAGTTGCTGAGGCTGGTCTCGAACCTGCGATCCTCCTGTCTCAGCCTCCCAAGTACAGGGATCACAAGGGTGCACCACCACGCCCGGCTTTGTTTTAATTTTAATTAAATTTGAATAGTGGCAGTGAACATGACTAATGCATGGGACGGCACAGCTTTATGCGTATTATAATTGGCCTGTTGGGGCTACCTCCCATCCACATGTCAGAGTCTGACCACTTCTCTCCATCTCACCATTGTCTGTCTCCTTACTGTGTTTATTTCTTTCACATCCTTCATTATAGACAAGTGATCTTCATTTATTTCTGTGTTTGATTAGCCATCCCCATATATGCAAAAACTTTTATCTGTTTTGTTCACTGCTATATCCCCAGTACTTGGAATATCACCCTCTAGGTGCTCAGTAAGTGTTTGTCAAGGGCTGTGGATGTAGTTCATTGGTAAAGGACTTGCCTAACATGTGTCCGGCCCTTGGTTTGATCCCCAGCACCACAAAACAAAAATAAAAACAAAAACAAGCCGGGCTTGGTGGTGCACTCTTGTAATTCCAGTACTTGGGAGGCTGAGACAGGAGGATCACAGGTTCGTGGCCAGCTTCAGCTACTTAGTGAGGCCCTCTGCAATTTAGTGAGACCCTGTTTTAAAATAAAGAATAATCCGGGCATGGTGGTACATGCTTGTAATCCCAGTACTTGGGAGGCTGAGACAGGAGGATCGCAGGTTCTCGGCCAGCCTCAGCAACTTGTGAGGCCCGCAGCAACTTAGTGAGACCTTGTTTCCAAATAAAGAATAAAAAATAGGGCTGGGGGTGTAGCTTGAAGGTAGAATGCCCCCTGGGTTCAACCCCCCAGTTCCGGAAAGAAAGAAAGAAAGAAAGAAAGAAAGAAAGAAAGGGAAAGGGAAAGGGAAAAGGAAAGGAAAGGAAAGGAAAGGAAAAGAAAGGAAAGGAAAGGAAAGGAAAAGAAAAGAGAAAAGAAAAGAAAGAAAAAATAGGGCTAGGGGTGTAGCTCGGAGGTAGAATATCCTTGTGTTCAATCCCCAGTACCACACACACACACACACAAAAAAAAAACCAAACAAAACAAAAACAAGCCGGGCATGGTGGCACATGCCTGTAATCCAAATACTTGGGAAGCTGAGTCAGGAGTATTACAGGTCTAAAACCAGCCTCAGCAATTTAGTGAGACTCTCAGCAACCTAGTGAGACCTGCTTCTTTTTTTGGGGGGGCGGGTACTGGGGATTGAACCCAGGGGAATTCTACCTCCAAGCTACATCCCCAGTCCTATTCTTTATTCTTTATCTTGAAACAGGGTCTCACTAAGTTGCTGCGGGCCTCACAAGTTGCTGAGGCTGGCCGCGAACCTGCAATCCTCCTGTCTCAGCCTCCTAAGTACTGGGATTAGAAGCGTGCACCACCACGCCCGGCTGTGAGACCCTGTTTCAAAATCAAAAAATAAGCTGGGCTTGGAGGCACATGCCTGTAATCCCCGCACTTGAGAGGCTGACAGGAGGATCACAGGTTCGAGGATAGCCTCAGCAATGTAGGGAGACTCTTGGCAACCTAACAGGACCCTGTTTCAAATAAAAAAATAAAATAGGGGTAGGGGCATAGCTTAGAGGTAGAGTGCCCCTGGTTTCAATTCTCAGTACTACTAAATAAATAAATACATTAATTAATTAAAATAAAAAGGGCTGGTGGTGTAGTTCCAAGGTAGAATGCCCCTGGGTAAAATCCCCAGTACCAAAAAACAAACAAGCAAGCCAAAAAAAAGCATTTGTGTCAATCCTCAGCAAGCACCACACACACACACAAATAAGTATTTGTTTTGGATTTCAGTAATTTGAACTTGTTAATAATTTTAAAAACCGCCGGGCGTGGTGGCGCATGCTTGTAATCCCAGTACTTGGGAGGCTGAGACCGGAGGATCCGGGTTCGTGGCCAGCCTCAGCTACTTAGTGAGGCCCTTCGCAACTTAGTGAGACCCTGTTTCAAAGTAAAGAATAAAAAATAGGACTGGGTGTGTAGCTCAGAGGTAGAATGCCCCCTGGGTTCCATCCCCAGTACCGCAAATAATGATAATAATAATAATAATAATAATAATAATAATGATAATTTTTTTCTTTTTTTTGCGGTACCGGGTATTGAACCCAGGGGCATTCTACCTCTGCGCTATACCCCCAGCCCTATTTTTTTATGCTTTATTTTGAAACCGGGTCTTATGAAGGTGCAGAGGGCCTCACTAGGTAGAGAGAGAGAGAGAGACAGAAACAGGGAGAGAGAGAGAGAGAGAGAGAGAGAGAGAGCGAGCGCGCAAGCTGAGGCTGGCCGCGAACCCGGATCCTCCAGTCTCCGCCTCCCAAAGTACTGGGATTACAAGGGTGCGCCACCACGCCCGGCTCAATAATAATAATTTTAAAAAGCACTGTAGACAGGTTGGAGGGTATAGCTCAAGGGTAGACTGTGTACTTAGCATGCACAGGGCCCTGGGTTCAATCCCCAGCACCAAGAAAACAAAACACTGTAGAGTTATTGACACATGGGAGCTTGTTAGCAGTACGTAGCAATGGCTTCTGGCACATATACTAAAAGAAAAATCATGGGCCTAGGCCTAAGGCAGACTTGAGTTTGAATCTCAGCTCCCCCACTTAATACCTATAACTCCAAGAAAGTAGCTTGCCCCCTCTGAGCCTCAGTTTTCTTATGTATAAAATAAAGGTGGTAATAATACCTACCTGAAAGGGCTTACGGGGAAGCTTGGACACACACACACAAAAAGGAAGTATTGATACTAGCAGGACTTTAACATATACCAATCCACTCCCTTTAAACAGAAGCTCAGCCAGGCGTGGTGGCGCACATTTGTTTTTTGTTTTGTTTTCTTTTTGCGGTACCGGGGATTGAACAACGCAGGGGCGTTCTACCTCTGCGCTATGCCCCTGGCCCTATTTTTTTATACTTTATTTTGAAACCGGGTCTCACGAAGTTGCAGAGGGCCTCACTAAGGAGAGAGAGAGAGAGAGAGAGAGAGAGAGAGAGAGAGAGAGACAGGGAGAGAGAGAGAGCGAGAGAGCTGAGGCTGGCCGCGAACCCAGATCCTCCAGTCTCCGCCTCCCAAAGTACTGGGATTACAAGCGTGTGCCACCAAGCCCGGCTCGGTGGCGCACATTTGTAATCCCGGTACTTGGGAGGCGGAGACAGGAGGATTGCAGGTTCGCGGCCAGCCTCAGCTACTTAGTGAGGCCCTCCACAACTTAGGGACACCCTGTTTCAAAATAAATAATAAACAGAAACTGCAGTGAGCTTGGTAGCTTCTGGCTAGTAACATGGAAGCTGTGTGCTTGCAAAGGCAGCGCAGTGGTTGATGTCTCTCTTGCCCTCCTCCCCTCCCTCTTGCTGTTCTTGTGTATTCATTTATTTTCCAGCTTCCCCTCCCTAAAATACAGAATCCATCCTTTATATTATAAATGTATATAACAATAGGGATATAAACTAGATATATAATCAGGGAGGCAAAGTTTAGATATATAACCTGATTAAATGAGGCAACATTCAAGCCAACTGAATTTTCCCATTCAAAAAAAAAAAAAGAAGCCGGGCGTGGTGGCGCACGCTTGTAATCCCAGTACTTTGGGAGGCAGAGACCAGAGTATCCGGGTTCACGGCCAGCCTCAGCTCTCTCTCTCTCTCTCTCTCTCTCTCTCTCTCTCTACCTATCTACCTAGTGAGGCCCTCTGCAACTTCGTGAGACCCGGTTTCAAAATAAAGTATAAAAAATAGGGCCAGGCCAGCCTCAGTGTGCGCGCGCACGTGCAAGCTCTCTCTCTCTCTCCTCTCTCTCTCTCTCTTTCTCTATCTATCTAGTGAGGCCCTCCGCAACTTCGTGAGACCCGGTTTCAACATAAAGCATAAAAAAATAGGGCTGGGGGCGTAGCGCGGAGGTAGAACGCCCCTGCATTCAATCCCCGGTACTGCAAAAAAAAAAAAAAAAAGAATTATAACACAGAGCTGGGTGTGGTGGCACAAACATGTAATCCCAGTACCTGAGAGGCTGAGACAGGAGGATCATAGGTTCAAGGTCAGTCTGGACAGCTTGGCGAGACCCTATTTCAAAATAAAACATAAAGTAAGACCAGGGGTGTAGCTCAGTGGTAGAACTGCCTGGGTTCAATCCCCAGTTACACACACACACAAACACACACACATTCACAAAATTATAACACTGCTGGCCATGGTGTACTTGGGAGGCTGAGACAGGAGAATTGTGGGTTTGAGGCCAGTCTCAGTAACTTAGTGAGACGCTATTTCAAAATAAAAAATAAAAAAAAAAGGGCTGAGGGTATACCTAGGAGGTAGAATGTCCCTGGGTTCAATCCCCAGTACGAAATAAATAAATAAATAAATAAATAATATTAAAAACAGAACTCCTTTAATTTCAATTCTTATGTTTTGGGGGTACTGGAGATTGAACCCAGGGGCATTTTACCTCCGAGCTATACCCCCAGCCCAATTTTTTATTCTTTCTTTTTTCTTTTTTTGGTACTGGGGATTGAACCCAGGGGCATTCTACCTCCAAGCCACACCTCCAGCCCGATTTTTTGTTCTTTATTTTGAAACAGGGTCTCATTACTTTGCAGAGGGCCTCATTAAGTAGCTGAGGCTGGCCACGAACCTGCAATCCTCCTGTCTCAGCCTCCCAAGTACTGGGATTACAAGCGTGCACCACCA